>JALIZH010019693.1:0-13670 GCA_030522465.1 Rhipicephalus appendiculatus | reverse complement strand
CCTCCAACTAAAGGTAAATGCAAGTTCACGAATGTATTTCACAGGCATGATTTTACAACATGGTCTCTATACTTCAAAACTGCGCCCCATTTAAGCTTGATCTGGTGATCCCTTTTTCAAAAGCAATGTAGTCACGAAAGCATTCGAATATTTTCTCCTCTGGCTTAGTGATATCTTTCTTAGATAATGGACCTTGCTGCTGGACTATACGAGGTGTGTTCAAAAAGAAACCGAACTTTTGCTATGACGCCTTCACTGCTTGTGGTACAACATTTTAAGCATTGCCCCCCTTCAAACTACTCCCTTCTACTGACAATACACTCTTCCAATCGTTACTTACATTTTTAGATGTGAAGCATCTTATGGCGAAGCTTAATCCGGTGGTGGTGGTGGTGGTGGTGTGCCTTACTGCGCATGCGCAAAACCTTTCAAAAAAATAAAAATAAAAAACCTACTCTCCCCCTCTCTCTCCTCTAGGCACCCCTCCCCACGGCAACCACACCCTCACTGCGCATGCGCCTCCCCTCTCTCCCTTCCTACGCTCCCCCCTCTCTCATCTAGGCATCCCTGCCCGCGGCGTCCACACTCCCACTGCGCATGCGCGTCCCCCCCTCTCTCTCCTCTTCTACGCTCCCCCCCTCTCTCGCGTCGTGACGCCAACGCAGGTAGCGTCTGCTAGCGAGTTTCTTGGTTGAAAAAACCGACTGCTCGCGCTGCACATCCGTTCAATGGCCACCCCGTATATATGGCAGTGGATCTTGACCTGCAAGGTGGTGCCTGTGGGAGATTTCTCCTGTGCGTTGTCGAACAATAAAAATTCGCAGCGTGCGCGTTAACTAAAAGCGGACTGCGGGTCCCTGTGTCCAGTCGGAGTCTTCTGTCTCTCATTGCCCATTAGCAGCGATTGGCACGTTCCAGTAGGAAACACCGCTCCATCACTGCGTGCTTTGCGCCTCCCCAGTTTTCTCTCCTGCGCAACGCTGCGATGAGCGCCAGCGTCAACGCCGCCGCCAGTGTAAGCGTTAGCGCCCGCTGCTTCACATCTACACATGGTTCCCTTTAGTGGGAGATGGTGTAATTTTTTTTGAAAGCCTGCTACAACGCACTTTCCCGACTGGCCCGCAGGTCTCTTCTCGTATTGTCCTGGATCTTCGGTATATAGTTTGTAAACGGCGTCCTTTCAACGTATTCGGGATAGAGAAAATAGAAAGAAATTTCATGGCATTAACCCTACGCTAATACCCATTTCGTCAGCAACTATTCGAATAGTCTAACGAATATGTCCTCGAATCACAGCTCGAACTATCGACGTGGTCATCATCTGTTGATCTGGAAGGTCGTCCAGGCTTGGTATCGTCACTGACCGACATTCTGCCATGTTCAAAACGCTTGAATCACTCATAGCACTGCGTGCGACTGATACAGTCGTCCCCGTACACTTGTCTAAGCAATTGAAATGTCTGAGAAAGCTTTCCCAAGTTTTAGCCGAATTTCACAGACACGTTGTTTTTCCAGCGGTTTCATTGCCACTTTGGCAGAAATCCGAAGAACAGCCTCTCCATGTGCTCACTTTAGCGGCTGTAGCTTGCGAACTAACGGTCAGAGTGAAACGCGAATAATGATAGTTTCTTGTTTATTCTTGCCGCTACGTGCACTTGGTAGGTGCAGCCCGCTCTCTCTGGTGCTTGACGCGCTATTGGAAAACTTCGGTTTCTTTATGAACAGCCCTCGTATTCGGCCCATATCATTTGAACCGACCTTGAACTACGGACACAGCGCAAAAGAAAGAGAAGGGACCAAATTAGGGAGGCGCTGCCCATGCTTCTCCCCTCCTTTTTTCATCCATTTTCCCTACGCGACATTAGTAGCTTTAAACATTTGCATTTGGCCTGATTAGTGATTTCTAGGCGACATATTTAACAATAAATATTCCCGAGTATTTCCTTGGATCGTTTCTGCTATTCTTTGACTGTCCTAGTCTTTCTTTAGTTGCACTGACAGTTTTTCTTTTTTTTAGTAAATCACCAAAATCAGCCAATTGTCTTCTCTTAGCCGAAGCTTTTACGATATATATCATAGAGACGACACTGATGCGCATGTTTCAAATGAAACATGGAAGCTGCACAATAAGAAAGGAAGAAGAGCACCTCATTTGATACTAAGATCTCATTTCGAATTTTCGGAAACCTCCACGTGATATACTATAATTTTGATGCTGTAAAAATATGAAATTACATCACAAGCCATTGTTTTTTTTTTTTTGTCTTTTTTTTTGTTTTTCATTTAGGGCTGGTGGCGATTGTGTGCATTATTGAAGAATATTCAGTAAGTAAAGTTGTTCCCACCGCCACCTTTACACACATTAGTTTATCATCCTGCTTTTAAATGCGCCCGTGCGAGATGGCTGTTTAAAGAGCAGACAAGTTGAAAAACAGGAAATATTTTGCCACGGGCTTTTTTCAGTTACAATATTGACATCAATACTTGCTCGTTGTTACAGCAAGTTCAGCATATAGGTACCCGATATTTCAAGAAATGTGTCCAAAAATACCTATAAATAATTGACCTGTGATATTTGACTGTGGCGGCAATCATCACCGGATAACTGCAGGCATTAACTGCGGCAGTAAGAGTAGAAATTAAACGTTAACTTTTTCATGGAATGAGAAAAAGTGGTCGGATAAAATGGGAGAATTGAAGTCCTCTCTGCAAAGAGCGCATTGCAGTTTTGAGATTTCTAAGGAAGCGGCCTCTGGGAATTATTGCGGACTGAAGAAATCCCACCAGGTCTACTGCTGCAGAAACCGAAACCGTAGCGTCGGTAAGCGCAACTGGCTTACCCAAACAAACATGCAGATCCCGACGTAATTTCCGACAACGAGAGCAGTGATGTTATTCTTCCTGCATTCGTTGAACAACTTCAGAAATGCTTGCTATAATGACAAGCGCAGCGAACTTCCACAGGAAGCTCCGACCAGTGCGTACGTCTCTGTATCGGATCCGTCATCCGTCTTTTCTCGCTCTTTTCAGCCTTTTATGGGGTTTTCAACACAGTTTCCCTGCTCCGGGTTTGTGTATAGGCTGGTTTTAAACACTTAGACACCCGATTTATCGACTTTGGGTGCGTATTCGCCGTCTAAAAACCATCCTTCTTTTAGAGTGCCAGCCCTAACGTCAGGATTAGCGGCTTCGTCACCGTCAATTAGGCCGAACAACGAGTAGGGGAGCTTGACTGCCGCTTCACGGTGAAGATGCAAGTCGAAGTGCAAGGTGAAACAATCGAGGAAAAGGAATTCAGCGATGAAGGGCTGGAATTTCGCGCTCAGCAAGTCTTCGCATTAAAGAACCGATGGGCGCGAACCCGACCAAGCTTCTCGATGGTGGTTCTGGCGCGCCTTCCCGCCATGGTCGTTCAACGCTGAAAAAGCGGATTATAAATGCGAAGCATTTCTTAGCGCACTTCGGCGAGTTTGAGCGTATCTATCTATCTATCTATCTATCTATCTATCTATCTATCTATCTATCTATCTATCTATCTATCTATCCATCCATCCATCTATCTATCTATCTATCTATCTTAGAGCTGTGCGCCGCCGCGCGCGCATCGCCGCCGCCGCCTGTTTTTGCTCACGCCGCTCGCGCCGCCGCCGAGATCCCGAGAGGGACCACGCCGCCGCCGCGCAATAATGTCGGCGCGCCGCCGTTAGTCCTTAAGTTGATCCCGAACGGGGAATCTGGGCATAAAGTACATCACCGGGGGAGCTCTTCTTATTGGGACCATGACACCCAATTTTCGACCATAATCTGTGTTATGTAGGTTGATCCTTGTACGTTCACAGACAAGCTGGCGAAATTTTAGCGCATTTGGTCGTGCCGTTAATTTATAATTGAAATATTTTATAAACGAGCGAGCGGCCTGAAAGTCGGGTAACACTGGCACGCTCGCTAGCCGTGACGTAACGAGTAGCTTGCTGTGCGAGCGTCTGCACGGTCTGCATTCCGTGTTCCATGTGCAGCTGCGCGTGCAAACGAGCTATTTCTGCTTTTCTCAACTTGCCTCTGGAACTAACTGACTTGCAGCGGTTGAAACAGCAACAGAGCAACACTCGCAGTGAACACATTGACCGCATGTGGAACGTAGCAGACGACGTCACTGCTCCTCGCAGTTAGTGACGTCACGCACGCCATGGCGAAATGGCGGTCGCCGGCGGTGGGCGGAGTTTACAGCCGACGACTTCCCCGGCTTATTTTGGACTGAAATAATCTTTTACAGTCCAGTTTTTACACGTGTACAAGCATATTTGACTCTCTACCTTCGTTTTTCGCCAAAAACCGCAAATTGTTGGGTGACCATGTCATGGCCCCCTTTAAGTCCATGTAACGGACTCTCCATTTCAGCCGCCGCTCATTGGTGGGAGCACGGCCAGCAGCACGGCCTCTCTTTCCGGTTCTTCGTCTTCAGCGTCATGTTGACGCCACCAAGTTTTCACAACTCTCGACTCAAATTAAAGGAACGGAATGCGCTTCAGCCATAGAGGGAAAAAAAAATAGGAGTGAGCGTGCCTAGCATATATAAGCCAACCTCCTCTGAAGCCGCTACCTCCTCGGGCTTGCGTCACAATTCCCATCATGCTCTTCCTTTTCTTTTTCTCGGTGAATAGATGGGCAAAAAAAACGAAAATTCACTAGCGTGCGCGCCTCACGTCCACAAACCAACCTTCTCCGACGAGCTCCATGCTCTGGTCACAGTTCTCAGCATGCTCGTGTTTCATTTTTTTATGGCTGGAGAGTTCTCGATGTGTACCCCTAGAGGACTATCCATTTCGGCCACAGCTTATTGGCTGGAGTTCGGCGGGGATCGCGCCCCCGTTTCCGGTTCTTCTTCCGCAACGTCAATTGGATATCAGGAAGCTTTCACAACTCTCAACACTAATGAGAGAAACGGAATGCGCTTCAACGCAACGAACGCGTCCCCCAGACATCCACGTTTGGGCGTACATCACGGAGGCCGAGCATAAATTCTGATCGCGAGGAGAGAGGGAGAGAGAGATGCCATAGAAGTCAGGAGGTTAACCAGACGCACGTCCGGTTTGCTACCCTGCACTGGGGGAGAGGGATAAAGGGGTGTAAGTCATCGAATCAGGTTTGACCCTTTGGCGACCGAAAGAAAAGACAAAAAGCTTGCCTAAACAACCGTAAAAATTTTTTCGCTCACTTTGTAGAGCCTTTTTTTTTTCTGAATAAAATGGTACCATTCCTTTAATGAAATAACGTTTGTTTATTTTTCTAATTGCGTACAACTACCGCATGCGCGGTATCAGAGGCAGGTAATGCACTGAAATGTGAGACACAGGCGGAGGAGGAAGAATAAACTCGATTGAAAAAACGTGGATAAGTGGGACTATCTCGCGTCGGAAAACAGCTACAGCGGACGCAGACGTCATTGGTTTCGCGTGGAACCACTTTTTGTCGAGGACGAGTACAGTCGTCATCGGTCCAACTGTTATAAAATCTCTTGATACTCGTCAACGGTCGCGAAAGGGTTAAAGCGACCGCCCGTCTAAGGCACCTGTGAAGCTGGGTACGCATTCTCTGCATCGTACTCAAACATCTCTATGGCACACACTCGTACGCAAGTTCTGACTTGACGCGTTGCTGTTTCTGTAAATTTCGTCCACTTTCTGACGCCGTGAATGTGCTGGCGGATACGGCGCATCGACGTGGTCAAGAGCAAACATCCCGGCTCACCGCTTTTTTCGAGTAAGTGAATGCAATCTGCTGGAATGGACTGTGGACATCTTTAGATATACACATCGAGAATAGCTCCCCGGAAGTTGTCGTATTTTTCTCTCCTCCGGAAGTCTCAATAGTAAAGCGTGACCTCAACACTGCGGCGTCCTACAGCCTTAATGGGCGACAACCCAACTCTTTGGATAGCATATTTGTGGAGTCCTGGACCCACTACATTGTGTATAGTTAAATAGAATAGACAGGTAATATATATCGATTAGTTAATGCACCTTTTTCCTTACATTTTGACTCGAGTAATTCGATAAATAAATAGAGAAAATGAATAACATACAATAACCGATAGCTGAGCTAGGTGATAGGTATTAATGTTAAAACGACACGAGGTGAAAAAACACACACAAGAGGGAACTCAAGAGAGTGACCAGTTATCTTTCACGTAGAGCGTCACGCGCAACTTACTGATAGGCATCGCCTCTTGCCTGGGAATACGCAGTCAGGAATTTTAAGTGCGGAGCACTTTAGGGACCCGGGCTGTCGTATACTATCATCGTATGCTGTCATCGTATGCTGTCGTAGCTTGGCGTAACGCAGGCAAAACCACGAATAGCATAGCCATCTGTAGCATATTGAGCACGCGCTCGCGCGAAGGAGAAGTCTTCCTCTTCTTCTTCGTAACACAGGCAAAACCACATATAAAGGAGGAGGAGGAGGAAAAGAAAAGCGAAAGGACAGGGAGGTTAGTCAGTTCTCAGACCGGCTGGCTACCCTGTGCTGGGGAAAGGGGTAAGGGGAATAAACGATGATAGAAGAGAGATGTCAAAAAAAAAAAAAAAAGGAAAGAAAAGAAAATGGTGAACAACGATACGGTAAATGGCACTGCTTACAGCCTGTCTCTGAGATTAGTCGTCTGTAAGAAACGCAACAGCGCTCTCAAAGCTTTCCGGGCCATGGTCGCTTTCGGCCAGTGTCCTAAGACCTTTTCCTCCGAGAATGGGCGATTGTCAAGTCTATCGAACACTTTTTGACAGTTCTTTTCTTGCTGCACTGAAGCGAGGGCACTCACAGAGAAGATGGGTGATTGTCTCCTCGCAGCTACAGTTATCACATGTCGGGCTACTGGCCATTCCGATTCGAAATGCGTAAGCATTCATGAAGGCCACCTCGAGCCACAGGCGGCACAGAAGCTTCTCCTCAGCTCTAGTTATTCCCGATGGAAGACGGAGCTGTAGATTCGGGTCCAAGTTGTGAAGACGAACGTTGGAAAATTCCGTCGAGTTCCACTGTGCGAGTGTCAGTTCACGTGCAAGTGAACGAAGCCTTGTAGCAGCGTCCGTTCTTGATAACGGTATAGCTGCACCATGGAGAGCATCATGAGCAGATCGGGCGGCTTCATCTGCACGGTCGCTTACTCGAAAAAGCAGTGAGCCGGGATGTTTGCTTTTTGACCACGTCGATGCACCGTACCCGCACATATAAAAATAAAAAAAAAAGAGCAAGCAAGCAAACAGTAGAAAGAGAGGCGAAAAAGAAAGGAAAAAAATAGGAAGAAAAATAGAAAGAGCAAGAAAGAGAAATAAATAGGTAAAGAGACAGGAAGAAATCAATAGAAATAGAGAAAAAAAAAAGACATAAAAAAAACGTGAACACAGAAAAAGAAATAAACAGATCAAAAGAGAGGAAGGGATCAGTAAAAATAGAGAAGAAAAAGACAGGAAATACATAAACAGAGAAAAAGAATGAAAAAGAGGATGAAAGAAAGAGGAACCGAAGAGGAACAAACAAGGCTGCCAGTCTCCGCACTTCCTTCAGGTTTGGCACCGCTAGTGCGAAGCTGCGTTATTTTATTTTATTATTATTTTTTTTGTCCACCTTCTTTTCCGCCGCTGTACGATTTTTCACTTAGCGGCGTTTTCGGTGTAGTGGCTACTCTCTTTTGTCCGTGTTTGCACGCCCTGTCTTTTTTAAGGTCACCAAAACCGCCTCTGAAGATATAAAACCGAGTGCGTTATTCTCTCTTGGCGTTTCTCGTTTCCTTTTTTTTTTTTGCGTCTTCGTTACGCAAGAACGGTGATTCACTTGAAATGATTGGGGTACATACTCTCGACTGGACCATGTACGAGATATATCAGTTGTGAATTGTCTTCTACCCTGATTTGCCGTGTATTCACCCGCCCGTTCTTTCTGACCTCGCATGATTCTCATGCGGGATGAACTGATTTCGCTCCATTCTGTGAGTTTCCGATTGCGCAAGCAGAAATAACAGAGTGTAGCCGAGAAGCTCAACGCCTAGCTCTCGCATTCTGCACGTGCTTAATAAAGAAATAAGTGTCGAGGAGATATCGCCTGTTAGTATTGTAGTAAGACAAGAACGAAACCAATGGAAGAGGCGCCGAATTATTTGATTCTTCCAACGCATGAATTCTTTACAGCGAAGACGATGGAGCCCTCCAGAAAAAAGTCCAGCCCGCTTCCACGGTTTGTGTATATTTTTTTTATTGCTATAACAATTATATGGACACTTTGTACAGGTTTTCATCGTCAATGTCACGTTTCGTATAAAGTCTAAATCGATAAGTTTTTTACGCGCATCGTATGCTGTACCCGTGATTAAAAGCTTGCGAGTGCTAGCGAGGAACATGGCTGACGCATAGACGAAGCAGGCTGCCCATCTCCGTCGCACGGAGGGTGCATGCTGTAACATTACCCCGCGTGCGAGGCCTGCTGTTTATTGCTCCTCAACCAGAAACGAAGCCCTGTCCGTCTTTTGCTGGTTGAAGGAGTATGAGGGACACCGGGGTAGGGCAGCTTCATGGCTCGAGGCGTAACTGTGAACTTTCACTTAAGGGCGCGGTCGCGAGTACTGGCGCGCGCGCTACCTCGGCAGACATCAGCAAACGGCTCGTATTCCCTTCAACGCGCTATGAACTCCCCCGCTTCGGGCTGTAACCTCTGATACAACAAACTGCACGAAAACCGCTTTTTTCCCTACAACAGTGTTTTGCAGCTTCTCGAGATCAGATGAACAAGAGTTAGCTGCTAGCCTTAGTTCGTCATACATGTTGCTATCGCATTCGCTGCTTCGCCCTTTTGGGGTAACAGATGGTTTTCCAAAATTCAAGGGACAAATTTCTATGTCCACCAACTCTTGAAGCTACCTCCCCCCCCCCCCCCCCCCCCGCACCGCACCGCGCCGCCGCCGATCCGATGAACCCCCGCGCCGGTGACGCGCCGCCGCCGAAGGTGGAAACACCGGCGCGCCACCGCCGGCGATATTGGGACCGGCGCACAGGTCTAATCTATCTATCTATCTATCTATCTATCTATCTATCTATCTATCTATCTATCTATCTATCTATCTATCTATCTATCTAGCCGCCTACGACTTTGTGCTCTCCTGGCCGTATCGTTAATGAGATTCATACCAAAATTGGCATGGCATAACATGACTGTATGACAAACATGAATGACTGGTCATATCATGAAAATCATGACTAACTTGTCATGAAAAGCATGATTTACACGCCATGACCATAGTGCTCCTAAGGCCGTTTTCTTAAAGGGACCCTGAAACGATTTGACGATTTTGTACGAACACATTGGGCCGGTAGATCAAGTCCTAAGGGTCATTTACAGACTGATTTAAGCTCTCTGTGTACACTGTGTAATTTATTGCAACGGTTTAAAGGTGCGAATCACTGCAGATCACTGCGGCTCAGCCAAACGCGTTTTAAACCGCCCATTCACCGTACGACATGCAGTGGCCGCACGACGTCACCGTGGCTGCTGGTCTGATTGGCTGTGGTATGCGCCAAGGGAAAGATTGACTGGTAGGGTGGCGGCACCTGTTGGAGCAGATGTTAACCACTCCGCGATGTCTTTGTTGCCAGACGGCGTGCGTGCTGCCGGGCGCACTGGGCATGGTCTCCGAGATTGCGCGCAACCAGTCGACATGCAATCTCGGAGTGGTCACGACTGGGCGAAGCTCAAATCGTCGAGTGTGCTCACGGGAGCTCTGCAATCGCCAGCGTGTCTCATGAGTTGAGGAATTAGCCACGGCACAAACAAAGCACACATAATGTCTTACAGACTTGTAGCGGATACCACGCTTCTCCACAGAATGACGAGTAATGGCGTAGTAGATGCTTTCCTACTTCATGAAAGCTACGATAATTTATGACGTCGGGGGTACTTCGCATGCGTCTTTGCACTAGTTGCCCCTAGAGAGTCTACAACGGGATCTAGAAAGGGCGCTTTTCCAAGCTTTCGCTGTGACTGTGCTGCGTGTTCCGCGCAGGCCTGGAGATTTTTCTGACTGGGCCTTCTTCTTTCAAGCCTTGCTTATTACGAAATGTTTCTTCAAAAACGTACATTAACAATATTCCCTTTTAACATTTGCATTGCGTCAACGGTGACTCAACACATGTGGTTCAGGTATATCCACCACCTGCGAGCGTGAGTGTTTGCCCAATAAATGAGACACTCGCGTTGTGACTGTGGGGCAAGTCTGAAGCCTTTCAACACTACTTACCTTTCTTACAGACTGATTTGTCTATAGCAGTTAATCTTATGTGACGGACGGAGGAAAACAGAGGTTTTTCGTTGACTCTGCATTGAAACACTTATGCTTCAGGTGATAAAAGCGATACTTCATAACTCACCGGCTGGCCACAGGCTGCTTCACAATTTTCAGCACTGAAAATGACAAAAATAAGAGCAGTCTCACTATAAGAAGTCGCTTCAAGGGGAGTATTTAGTACAGTGTAGTTTATATCACAGATGCAGCTGCCGGATCAGGCCACACGCGTCATTACAGTCACTATGCATTTTTGAACACCTATACCCCAGAGGTGTATTAGCGGCTGTTAAAAGTGCAAAACTAGTGAAGTACATAGCAATAATACACCGTTTTTTACATGGTGATAATGTGCCTTAATAATGTACAGTTTTTTTTTCTTTGAAGCCTGCTAACAATGTGGTCGTGCTGTTTTGCCAAACTTCACTCGCACAGTGTCAGGAAAAAATGTGAGAACGCTGCTCTGGTTACACATTAAGCAACGGCCCGTGATTAATGTTAGCGCCAGATGCGCAAGTGTGCTGCAAGTATAGGCATTGTTACCGAAAGCTTATGAGGGAGTGCCATTTTTAAATATTCGGTTGCACCCAATATTACTGCACACAAAATTTTCGGGCCCTGTTACCTTAATTTAACATGACAGATGACTAATCTTCAATGTCTACGTTTAAAATTACAAGTATTTTGCGACCTTCCGTATGCTACGAAAGTTGCTAAATAAATTGTCCAGCATTATCCTCTAACTCGTCCACTTTATTGCTTGCTAACAAATGTTTCCTTTTAGCTTTTTTTGAGGCTCCCATCGTTTTTCCTGCAGCCTCGGTCTCATTCTTTGAGGTTATAGGTTCGTATGTCCCTGAGTTCCTTCCTGTTGATCGTTTTTGATAGTTCGGCAATTTACATTTTAACTATTTCGGAAGTCGATTTTCATATGTTGTCTCTTTGTTTTCTTTCTCTCTTCAGAGAGCTTGCTTACTTTCACTCTCAGACGCTTGATACCTTGCGTCCAACATCACGCGCTTCTTCGAAGTCAACCTAGTTACGGCTGCGTTATTGCTGTGTCGTAAGTTTTTCTTTGCTCTGACGCACTGAATATTTCGCAAGGCCAAAATGAAACTGTTTTAGCTTGACTACATCCAGGTTCGACTTTTTTTGTGTGATTAATTTTGTTCTTGTTCCGTTAACACGGAATGCTATCCCAACCTTCCCTGGCCTGTGTTCACTTCAATTATCTTACGCTGCTACTTGCATATCCTTCTCTATGACTGTGTCTCCGCACGTTATCAGACCTACTTCATTTTCTGTTTTGCATCTCTGTTAAGGTTTCTCCGTGTCCTTATCTTATTTCTTTGCTCTTTCCTGTGCGAGTTCATGTTAAAGAGTCATCTTGCTTCAAGTTCCATTATCAATATCTAGTAGAATTCATCAATGTAGCCTAGAATGTCCCCGTGGATTAGAAACTCTTCGCCTCAGAGCACCCTCTTTAGGGACCTTTTTTACGAGATAAGGCGCTGCATGCACCATGGGCACCCTTCAATATTGTTGCACTGTTGAAGGACTCACAACGCTTCGGTGCATTGTCATAACTATTTTTCGCATGCACCGCAGGTTATTCGTACACTGTCATAGGTACAGAAACGCCAAAGTGACACTGCCTCCTAATTATTGGAAAAAAAAGCATCCCTGAATGCAATGAAAGAAGCGAGCTCTCAATGCAATGCCTTTGGCGCAATTATGTGGTCATTCTTTAGCACTGTGATACCCATCTTCGGGGTGCAATTCTTACACCCACCTCTCACCGATAAAGCTATTCTGAGATAACGAGCGGTAAACATGAATCTGTAGGTAGAAGCGCTTTATAAGAGCGTATTTAACTGTAGCTTACAGCGCCAGGTATTTCACTAATGTGAAAATTGTTTCAAACTACCTGGTAAAACATCTGCCAAGACATACCTCAGCGTAATGGTGACACACTACAAATACGTGTGGTAACTCAAAAAAAGAGTAATAATAACTGTACCATTTTGGGAGGAACACATTAAGCGCATATATATATATATATATATATATATATATATATATATATATATATATATATATATATATATATATATATATATATATATATATAAATGGAAGGGATAATGCGTTTTCTTTCCTAGCATATAGGAAAGTTGAAGAATACATACGTAAAAGCCACCACAGCTACAATCACCACGATGACTAGTGTGCCGGAAAGACCCATCCTGGTAGATGTCGCAGTCGCAAGAACTTTACACCACCATACGCATTTATATACGGATCACTGAAGAATCAAGACCAAAATTGTTTCGGTATGTCAGCAAATGGAGCACGCCGTCTTACTTCGAAAACATATTTAGGGTTGGCAGAAAAAGACATGCCGGAGACAGGGGCAACATACGGCGCATTGTGTAGTCTTCTTCGTGCCTCGTGTTGTCGTCTGCCAGCGCTAAATATGTTTTCCATATCAAAATACCAACATGCCCAACACACGGTGACCCCCCTTCTGAGTCTATTTTTTAGGGCACGCCTACTTGTTTTGCGAGCTTCAGTGCTTTTATTCACAAGGAAACTAGTTACCTTGAAGGGTGGGGGGTCACGTTAGTAACACTGCCTTTAAGCTCGACATTATTTTGCGTACGTCTTCTATTTTCGTAGTCTTGCGGGAAAAACAAGACTGGTACTAATGTGGTGAGCGTCAGATCTGCTCGCGTGCAACCTCAGGCGATGCCATACTTATAAAGTCTTCCCAGAGAGACGTGCACACTGACAGTAAAAATAAATTATTATCTCAAAATGTAGTTACCTTTTACCTCATTGAATTACAATCTTGAGAGGCAGGTTAAATGACAGTGGCATGTTCGTTTATTGCAACCAATGCACCGTGATAATGAAAGCATCCTTGTCAATACAGAAAAACGCCAGTCTTACGCGGAGCACACAACACAGCCACAGCGAAAGCTGAAAAGAAAGAGAGGGAATAAAATTTAATTAAACAAAGCAGTAGCTAGATTATCACGGGCGGGGCGCTGAGTGGCATTTATAGAGACCGTAGTGAACTCTCTTGGGATGACTATTACAAGTACGCTTGCACGGTAGCCACTACGACATGACTTATTATAATTTTTTCGAGGTAGCTAAATTCTATGTCATTATTTATTATTCTGCTCAGATACCAATATGTCGAGAATACTTTGAACAGAAGCGCCTGACTTTAGCAATACTACAGTGGCCAAGAGTTAAGTGTAGAGTTGCATGTAATGGCTTATAACGTTGGGGCACATGCTAAAGTCATTTCTTAAAGTGAAATGAAACAGAAAATGAG
>JALIZH010019690.1:0-28918 GCA_030522465.1 Rhipicephalus appendiculatus | reverse complement strand
ACAATTTGTTTTGGGAAATGCTCTTCGGGACTTGAGGGCAACGCAAGGGCCGACCGGCTTGCTCGCGAAATGAGCATCCGAGCACCGGTCGCAACCCTCGAGGAAACCCCAACAACTCCACGCTACATCCTCGAAAACCAAAGAGGAGAACGACAGAAATACAGCCATCCCCATCCGGATCTTACCGGAGAACAAGCGCGAGATTGGCGTCGAGTACAAACAAACACGTACCCTCACTTACAAAGAAACCACCACATAAATCCCACAATATACGCGCGCAGCTGTCCGTGGTGTGGAGAACGGCCAACTCTCGCCCACGTTACGTGGGAATGCGAATCGCGGCCCCAAAACATCAATTCTCCCCTTTTGGGGACAACATTTCGAACGAGGCAGTGGGAGGCGTGGCTTGCTAGCAAGGATCGCGAGAGCCAGCTGGCTCTGCTCGACCAAGCCCAGCGAGCCGCAAAGGCCAGTGGAGCCCTGGACTGAGGACCCCACCCATTTGCCCAGCACCCCTTTTCGCAAATAAAACGTTTTTCATAATGCTCTTCGTTTCGTACATGAATTTATCGGAGACCGACATGTCCGGGTTAAGGTTGGAAATGTAACGAGCGAAGAGCGAAGCGTTTTCCTCGGCGTCCCACAAGGAAGTGTTTCATCTCCCTTGCTTTTTAACGCTGCCATGGCCAGCCTTCCTGGCGCTCTGAAAGCAGTTAAAATATCCATCTATGCCGATGATATCTGCATCTGGATCTCAGGGTACCAACACAAACGTTTGGCCCGGATAGCACAGGGCGCCATTGCAATCATTGAACGCCATTTGTCGACACTTGGCGTCTCTCTATCAGCGGAGAAATCTGCCTTCATGCTGTTCCCTGGGGGTGCGGCGGAAGTCAACGCGCCTGTCGCTCAATATCAGAGGCCATTCCATTCGTCGTGCGGAAAGTGTTCGTTTCCTGGGCCTTACCACCGATAATAAGTTACTATGGCGACGAGCGGTTGATGGTATTGTGGCCACATCAGTGCAAAGACTCAACGCTCTTCGTCGCATGGCAGGTATACGCTGGGGCAACAATCCTATGTCGATGCTTAAGCTGCATGCTGCGCTCATAACAAGCCGCATTCTTTACCAGCTGCCGCTGATATCGCCATCACCGAGCCAGTTCGAACGCTTAGAGGCAGTGCACAGAAAGGGTCTCCGCTTGGCGATGGGAGTCCCTCAGGCGGCGTCAAACAAGAAGGTCAGCGATGAAGCCGAGTCTCTAACGCTCCGCCTCTTGGCGTGCAAGCTTTGTTGACGAAGCTGTCAAGACTGGGCGAGTCCTCCGCAGGCACAGCCCTTCTCCGGCGCCTAAGAGCAAGAACTGACTCGCATTTCTGCGCGGCGCTGAACACATTTCGAGGCTTAATATCGCATCAACGGAGCCCTATCGACCCGCCATGGTTCTTTGTGGACGTTGCTTGTAACTTCAGGGTTCCTAAACTGCCGCCAAAACACACCGTTCCAGCTGCGGAAGCAAAGTTTCTGGTGTTGGACCATTTGAGCACCATGTACCGTGGTCACTTACAAGTTTACACTGACGGATCGGTGTGCACACAGACGGATAGCTGCGCAGCGGCTTTCTGCATACCCTCCCTGGGCGTGTCATGACGGGCCACCTGGATCGTGTTGTGTGCTCCACAACAGTAGAAAGCGCCGCAATCACCGCGGCTTTGCGAAAATGGCGATCGTTTTCTGCATGATATGTGGTAGTGCTGACGGATTCACAGTCGGCGTTACAGCGACTGCATCGAGGGCTACCTCAAGAAAAATTCACAAGACAATCTCTGGCGCTATCGGCAAGAGCTTCAACGTGAAGTTTCAGTGGATCCCATCCCACGTTGGAATTGAAGGCAATGAAAAAGCTGATGCCCTTGCACGTGAAGCGCGAACTTGTGTTCCAAAAATAAGAGCTCCTAAAACTTACCAGAACAACAAGGATGTAATACGCAATCACTTCAGGGCGATCCACAAGTTTCCGCATCAGTCATGCATAAACCACGGACTTTCTAGAGAACAAGCGACGCTTCTTTACCGGATAAGAACTGACTCCGCATACACGCCGGCTTGGTCATTCAAGACTGGGCGAGGCGCTTTCCCGTTTTGTGCCGTTTGTGGTGACATCGGCGACATCGATCATTTTATTTGGCTGTGCCCGCAGTTTGACACGGAAAGAACAGAGATGGTACGCAGCTTGCAGAAAGGTTGTCACAAGCACGGGACATTTGAAAATGTCATTTTTCCTGAAGGGCCCACGGCGACGAGGAGGAGCGTGCAACGGATCCTCATGGCTTTCCTGTGAGACACTGGGCTGTGGGACATTTGGTGGCGGGCCCTTATAATTCAGGAGATGCTCAGGCGGAACAATTGCCGGCCATTTAGGCCAGGCTAACCCCGCCTGTTGCAACATCATAACCACCACCACCACCTACAATTAGTTTTTCTTGGGCGAGTTGGTACTTAGTGACGGACATGACGTTGCAGGGACAGACTCGAATATAAAGTGCAAGAGGCCAACTTTCCCACTTCTGTCTGTCTTTTAGTGTTTCTTTTCAAGTTTTGCGCGACAGTATCATGTCCCTCTTTCGCTCCAAGATGGTATACACTTGAACTAGAAGACAACTGAATTGTGGATATGGGGCACCGGTCTATTCCTTAAAAAATAAGTGATCCGAAATGGCGTGGCATAAAATGAGATAAGAAGAGGAAGAGCTCAAACATTTTTTAAACGCCTTCAGTAGGTGCCAAGAACGAACAAACACTGCAGATAGTCCAGAATTTGCGCCTTTTGCCTGGGACGACCACTCGCTCTACAAGTACAGTTATCGCCATTGCGACCAAGCAACAAAGAACGACATCGACGGAAGCACTAGGATGGTGATAATTTTGTGTCAAAATATTCATATATAGTTCATTCGCTCTGATTCAGACTTGTTTTAGGATATAATTCAAGCCCAAATGAAATGTTCCATGAGCCAGATGCAAATTTTACTCCTGAATACCGACGATAGTGGGCTATGTAGGTTCAGCCGCAGTATACAAGGTGTTTTTTTAGACAATATTTTTTATAAAAATACTATGACACTCAGGTCCTTGTAGTCTTCGCAAACGAACTCTACTTCAAGGCGGAAAAACTTTGCCACACTTAAAGATACATTCAAATTAGTAATTAAAAAACGCTTTAATTACCTTTGTAATTATTAGCTTCAGGACTATTGTTTATATGGACGAGTTGTAGGGTCTCAAATACAGCCTCAGATAGTGCTGTTCGAACTTCGAGCAATGCATGCGAGGAAGGTGACCGGTTTCTCAGACGCTTAGCTTTACGTTTTAAGTGAATAATGTGTCTGTTCATCCAAGGGGTCAGTTTGGCCGTTTTTTTTTAACTTTACTGGGTACAAAATGGTCAATGCAGTAAAGGCAAATACTTTTAAAGTTCAACCAAAGCAGTAAAGGATCACTCTCAGAAAATACAGCGAGGTCTGTTTCGAGATGATTCAAAATGGCATCATCATTGGCACGCATGTAGTTTTTCACAGTTTTGAGCCCAGACAGATGCCTCACATGACTAACAAGAAGTGGAAATGAAACAAAAACCAGCAAGTGATCAGAGAAGCCCTTTTCAACAGAAACATCGTAATCAGCGATGGACCGATCTAAGGACATGAGATCGAGTACAGAACATGCGTTATTGGCAATGCGCGTGGGTTCCTCAACAATCTGAACAAGGTTGTTTTCAAGAAGAATATCAAACATGATATCTGCATTGCGTCCAGATTCCGGATTGTAAGATAAGCGGTTCCAGTTAATTGACGGGAGATTAAAGTCGCCGACAAGTATGATTTTGTGTTTTTTCATGCTGTCGTAAGTGATTTCGTAAAGCAATTAAAACATCAGGTGATGAATCAGGGGGTCTGTAGACAGCAGACGAAAGAAAAAACAGTGCCAGACAGGTTCAACTTGAGGCATAAACATTCAACATCAGCGACTGCATCTAGAGCAGTGCATTCAATGCTAGATTTAACTACGACAGCAACTCCACCCCCTCTAGTTGTTTGATCACGACGAAATATTTTGTACGAAGGCGGAATCAAGACATCGTCAGAAATGTCTCTGCGCAGCCAAGTTTCGGTGATTACGATGACGTGTGGACTGTGAGAGAGAAGGACGGCCTCAAGCTGGTCTGTTTTATTGATAAGGCTACGGGCGTTAACATTAATAATTCTGATGTTGTCGAGCGAAGAATTTCACGAAGACTGTGACATTCCATGGCGATTCGAAACACACTGACGTGCATTCTTTGTATCGTCCCAAAAGAACAAATCACCATTGATACGTAACTTATCATGAATTAGTGATACTTTCTTTCCGAGCTGTTTGTCAGATTTAGCACTCTCCCAGAGCAAACTTCTTTTCCTCAAAGTTTCGCGAGAGTAATCGTTCTGAACAAAAATTTTTGTGCCTTTTAGTTTGCTAACATTCTTAAAAACAGAGATCTTTTCATTGTAGTCTTGAAAGAAAACGATAACACGCCTCTGAGCAGCCCTCTTTCCAAGTCGGTGAATGCGGCCAACAGTTGAGCACTTCACACCAAGTTTCCCCTCAAATGTCTCTGCAATTACCTTACGCTTGAAGTCATTCTCTGTTTCTCCCGACTCCTCAGGAAGCCCAAGGATTATTAGGTTTGAACGTCTGCTTCGATCTTCAATATCAGTAAGCTTGCGAGACTGAAAACCCACGGAAGATTGGAATGATTTGACAGCAACATCCAACTCACTAAGATTAGCTGTCTTGGTTGTAACTTCGGACAAGTGTCTTTCAATTACGGATAGCCGAGCGCGAATGTCAGTGATCATTTCTTCAGTTTTAGTGTGAAGTGCAGATATTTGTTCCTTTAACGCATTTTGGCCATCAAGAACCTTTTGCAGCAGTTCGGCGTTTGTAGGACCGGGGAGTTAAGTTCCACATCACCACACAAAAGCATTTTAAGAGCATGGAAACACTCATACACTGTCTTGAAAAATTGTTGTGGGCACGGCAGGATCACTAAAAAACGACAGTCGCTACGGACGGAATAATCATTGTAACCAACCTGCACAAGGTAAAAGAATGGCCGAGTTATAGCCATGCTTCCACCAGGTCCGCCGCACCCAGTGAAGGCGAAGTTCTGAAGCCGCTCTTTTATATCGGCGTAGTTTGTTGACGTCACAGATCTGTCGCTGGTGGTAGATTGCCCAAATACTTGATACGGGTTGCTTGATTCCGGTGGTGTCGAAGACACATCAATGACGGCAGGTTGGTAAATATGCGTCGAATCATAGGAAAACCGACAGCACGCCAGGTTCCCGGTGATGCAGAGAAAAAATTCCTGCACAAGGTAAAAGAATGGCCGAGTTAGAGCCATGCTTCCGCCAGGTCCGTCGCACCCACTGAAGGCGAAGTTCTGAAGCCGCTCTTTTATATCGGCGTAGTTTGTTCACGTCACAGATCTGTCGCTGGTGGTAGATTGCCCAAATACTTGATAGGGCTTGCTTGACTCCGGTGGTGTCGAAGACACATGAATGACGGCAGGTTGGTAAATATGCGTCGAATCATAGGAAAACCGACAGCACGCCAGGTTCCCGGTGATGCAGAGAAAAAATCCCTGCACAAGGTAAAAGAATGGCCGAGTTAGAGCCATGCTTCCGCCAGGTCCGCCGCACCCACTGAAGGCGAAGTTCTGAAGCCGCTCTTTTATATCGGCGTAGTTTGTTGACGTCACAGATCTGTCGCTGGTGGTAGATTGCCCAAATACTTGATACGGGTTGCTTGATTCCGGTGGTGTCGAAGCCACATGAATGACGGCAGGTTGGTAAATATGCGTCGAATCATAAGAAAACCGACAGCACGCCAGGTTCCCGGTGATGCAGAGAAAAAATTCCTGCACAAGGTAAAAGAATGGCCGAGTTAGAGCCATGCTTCCGCCAGGTCCGCCGCACCCACTGAAGGCGAAGTTCTGAAGCCGCTCTTTTATATCGGCGTAGTTTGTTGACGTCACAGATCTGTCGCTGGTGGTAGATTTCCCAAATACTTGATACGGGTTGCTTGATTCCGGTGGTGTCGAAGCCACATGAATGACGGCAGGTTGGTAAATATGCGTCGAATCATAGGAAAACCGACAGCACGCCAGGTTCCCGGTGATGCAGAGAAAAAATGCCTGCACAAGGTAAAAGTTAGAGCCATGCTTCCGCCAGGTCCGCCGCACCCACTATAAGGAGAGGTTGGTGCCAATCCGTGGCGCCGGCTACTCCTCTGCTCTTGCACAACAGTTGTTGTCTTCATAGTAGAAAACAAACACAAACAAGGCTATACAATGACACATAGTACAACACTCACGCACTGACTCCAAGTTCCTCAATACAAAAATGTGTCCACGCTACACAAAAGATGACAGAACACAAGTAATCACGAAATTGAAATGTTCATACAAAACGTGAAAGTTCACTAAAATGTCAAACGCGATCATGATTCTTGGAAGCAGTCTCTTAAATGTTACACTGTAACAGAAACAATTTGGCTTTCACAAAGAATTATTTGCCAAAATAAAACACAAGAATATTGTAGCGAAACATACCGGTGAACAATAACGCGAACACATTTTTTTTATTTAGTACTTTTGTGATATTTGTGATTCCTCCAAAAATTCAACTATTGCACGCGCAGCAATGCTTTGTAAGTTTCCTCTTGGCAATGGGCCCAAGATTTTTGCTACTGATAGATTTAGTGCATAATTTCTTGGTTATTGAATCAGTATGTGTTTAGTATCCATCTGATCTCATTTGTTTTGGTTCATTGCACTGGCCAAAGCGTCTTCTATGTCCCTGCAAAAACTAGGCTTTCTAGAGAGTGCCATTAGAGTTATGAGTGTTCGCGTAAGGCCAACTTTTAATGTAATTTTTATTTATGAAAAATTAACAAAAAAAATTGACGGCAGATCCACGAGGTGAATGATGATGAGATTGGGCGAAGCTCCTGGAAGTAATCATCGGTTAAACCGTGAAA
The DNA here is from genome assembly GCA_030522465.1 of Rhipicephalus appendiculatus. NCBI lineage: Eukaryota > Metazoa > Arthropoda > Arachnida > Ixodida > Ixodidae > Rhipicephalus > Rhipicephalus appendiculatus. The sequence goes on along the minus strand of JALIZH010019690.1, from coordinate 21,837 downwards.
TTTCTTCCGTTAATTCGCCCGATAAAATTGACGTGAAACGATTGATTAAATGTTTTATCAAACTTTTATTGCTGGTTTCCGTTGTCCTTTCATTATGACCGCTTTGTGGTCGGTGAAATGTAAGCTAAGTGGTTCTTGCATGCGAGCACACACCGACGATAACGAGCATCGTCAACTACAAACCTGTATCGCGATATGGTTTTGATTATAAAACCATTGCTTTAGAAAACACCTGGCGTCTTTCGTTAAGCAGCTGGCGTCTTTTCGTTTTGCTTTTAGAAAATATCTGGCGTCTTTCGTTGGTTTATTTCATCAATCAACGGCGTTTTGAACAAAATTTTTATTGTTTAATCACGCACAGGAGAAATCTCACCAGGCACTACCTTGGAGGTAAACAATGGCTGCTACTGGGAATGAGAGACAGCAGAAGTCGGCTTTTAACACTTCTACTTCTACTAACGTTTCCTACTGGAACATGCCAATGGCTGCTAATGGGGAATGAGAGACAGAAGAATTCGGCTTTTAGTTAACGCGCACGCTGCGAATTTTTTATTGTTCAACAACGCACAGGAGAAATCTCCCACCGGCACCACCTTGGAGGTCAAAGCGTAAGACTGGTTACGCACTACGACGAGGGACGAACGGGTGCCGCTTTAAGGAGCTTCGCCCCTAAAATTCCCCTTCTCCCGCTAAAGGGAACGTCGCCGTTCTCATTTCACGGCAGCGGTCCGCGCGCTCATCGCGGCGCTGCACAGGAGAGAGAATGAGGCGCGCGCCCTCAGTCATTTTCATACCGCAGAACTACCGTGGCGCCCCCCAGCGGAGTATGCAGATGTCGCACTACTCCGTAGAGTAGAGTATTCCTAGAGGATAGGACGGGGGGACCGTAGGAGAGGAGAGAGTGGGGGAGGGGGACGTGCATGCGCTGTGGGGGGTGTGAGACGCGGGAGCCGCTCCGTAGAGTAGAGGATTCCAGAGGAGAGAGGACGCGCATGCGCTGTGGGGATGTGGGACGCCGCTCCGTAGAGTAGATGATTCCTAGAGGAGAGAAAGGGGGTGAGCGTAGGAGACTGAGGGGGAGGGGACGTGCATGCGCTGTGGTGGTGTGGGACGCGGAAAGGAGGGACGGACTAAGCCCCCTTCAAACACATGCAAGCAAGATCAAGGAATGGGGTCAACCTGGGCGACAGACACTACCTGCCTAGCCATTGCTAAGCAGCCTCTATGTGCTCTCGGCCATGACTATGATGACTGTGGTAGGGTTGACGGCCTTCATATTACTAGTGTTCTGGTTCGCATAATGGGTGCTTCCCTACTTCATGAAAGTGGCCGGATGCGGGACGCGGGAGGGACGGACATAGCCCCGAGCATAGGATGCTTCGCATCTAAAATAGGTTTTGCTTTATAATGCTCACATGTGCCTAAAAAGATGTCTTTCATAATGTAGACTAGTAATCTTCGTGCTTACCAGTTTTTAAAAAAAAATTTTGTCCGACACTTCGCCTCATCTTAAGAAAAAACACGAGGTGCGTTACGCGCCTTCGTAGTTGCAGTGTTCATTCATTCATTCATTCATTCATTCATTGTTTATTCAGACAAAACAAAAAAGATTGCCTAGGTTGAAGGGACTAAAGGCAGATTTCCTCGGCCTGACTAGGGTCCCTCCACCCATACAGTGTACAATGTACACCGCCACTGAAGGGGATATTTTGTGCCTAGGGCGCATCTAGTCATTCCTTCAGAAAAACAAAGCGCATTTTTAAGCCAGCAAGCGTTGTAAGCATAATAACCTCAGTATATTCTTTTGTGGTGGTGCAATAGATCACGTAGGGAGCTTTGCGTGCTCTGAGTACCGCTTATGGATTCTCAAAACAGCGGCGAAGCGCCTCTATCTTGCTCCGGAGAGTGAAAGAACGGGGTGATTTACGTTTACAAAAACCTCCCGACAGGGAAGGCTTAAAGAAGGTTCTCATGAGTGATGACCGATTTTTGTGCGAAGATGGATTTGCGAGATAGGCCTGTACGTCAACGGGCTTTCGGCTGCGCTTCATTCGAGCCGTGAACTGAAGAATGGAGACAGCTTCGTCTTGGTGTGTCAACTGTACAGCACGGCACAAAATGTAGAGCTCCAAATTGATCTCGGCCGACCATCCGCAGAAGAAAAATGTTCTTAGTTGTTTTTTTTGTTTGTTTTTTTTTTTTCATTGTTTGAGTGCACCGTCCTAACAGCTTGTGCTTCTTAGTCATAGGTCGGCGAACTCACTCATGAGTCGACTCACTCGGACTCACACACACTCATATTAAGCCGTGAGTCTGAGTCTGAGCGAGTCCGGGTGAGTAATATTTTGGTGAGTTTGAGTCCGAGTGAGTCCGGTTGGAGAAAATTTTCGTGAGTGTGAGTCCGAGTGAATTCGGCTCAGGAAAATTTTGGTGAGTCTGAGTCCGAGTGAGTCAAAAGCGCAAGATATATTTCTTGAGGGAGTCTGAGTGAGTTCCACTTTTTTTTTGCCGACCTATGTATCTTAGTGGAGCTTTTTTTTAAGGCCTGTTCAACCCGAGTGGTGAAGACGCTCGCCTTCGGATGGCGTGTACGGGGGTTTGAATCTCTCCTCGCTAAGAAAATTTTTCCTACAGAATTTATATCTGTCTATGTCTTCATTTCTGTGTCCTTCTCTCTCTCGGTACTCGTCGCCTCGCCCACCAGAGTTATCGCATCCCGCGCCAGAGAAATCGGCGCTTGTGTTTTGGGTGCGAAGGAGAAGATGAAAGCGACGATAAAGAAGAGGGCGAAGAGAGTGCGTGAGATTTCTAGTGGCACTGCAAACACTACGGCGAGCTAGAAGAGCTTCGATGTGAAAATCTATTCGCCCTGAAGTTATGACGACGATAGAGCTTACTCAAGACGTGGCGTCGTCTAGAATGTTTCATCAGCCATCGGAGAGCCGGCCAACTCCGCGCTGGCGCGTACATTTTTTCGAAAAAGTGCCCTTTGAATCTTGAAGGCTACACAGCTAGCCACTGGAAGCCAAGCTTTTGTTTGTAATGCCAAGCTTTTGCTAGAGATGTCACGTTTTTGATAGTAGTGCTAAGTATGGCCATAAGCGTGCGTAGGGTTCCCCATCAAACGGGGGGGGGGGGTGCAAAGGTTTATTGCAGTGCCCCCCTCCCTACTAATTCAATGGATGGGGCAGATTTTGCGCCCTCCCTTTTAGGCAACTAGGAGTGGGGGGAGCGGCTGCCCCCTCTGCCCCCCCCCTCATAGGCGTGTTCACGCCTATGAGTATGGCTAGACTTGGCTATTCTTCTTCGGTTTCGGTCGGTTCCCCACACCACGCAGTTGTCACATTATTTTCGCGGGAACATGTCGCGTGACTACTTGCGTGATGTTACGTGATTTTAGTCACGCAGCTGTTTGTTACGGGATGTTACGTAATTTTAGCCACGGGACTATTTGTTACGTGATCTTTAGTACCGTGACCACTCGTTACGTGATGTTACATGATTTTACTTCCGTGACTATTTGTTACGTGTTGTCACATGAATTGTAGTCACGTAGCAGACTCGCCCATCATAGTTATTGTATTCCACGGCTGAAAAATCGGGGCACGCTTTGTGGGATGGAAGCAGAAGTTGAAGAGGACGAAGAGAGCGCGTGCCTGTTAATGATAATGATAATTCCTGTTCGCACTACCCGGCGCGACGACGAGCCTAAAGATCTTCGCTCTTAAACTCAAATTTTTGGGCGCAAATTCATCGGAAAAATCGATTGTGAAAATGCATTATTTCTATGGGGACTTTAACGGTGAATTTATTGAGTCCAGAATATATACCAATTCTGTATTTTTGTAGTTCCAAAAATTGGTCCGCGGCTGCAGTGGCGGCTGCTTTGAATGTTGTCAAATACAATCAGCGCAGTGTATATTTCTATTGGACCGGCATGACAGTCTTCTTCGTTGATTCATCAGCGTTGATTGACACCCGCTGCCGCATCCTCGCGTGACTTAACTCCGCAATTTCCTGGCCACCGCAGCGGCTCTGTGGCTACTGCGCTTTGGCTACTGACCCAAAAGTTACGGGTTTAATCCCAGCCACAGTGGTCGCACTACGATGGAGGCGGAATGCTCGAGGTCCAAATACTGTGCGATGTCAGTGCACGTTAAAGAACACTAGGTGGTCGAAATTACCCGAAGCTCTCCACCAAGGAGTTTTGAACTTTTGAACTTTGAACTTTATTAAACGAAATACGGTCAAACAAAAACATGTTACACGCATCTGGATTCTTCGCTGAATGCTAGTATGGATTCATCCAACTATGACATGCATAAATGTAGAGGCAGGAGACAGAGTTATGAAATCATTTAACGACATGTCCGCTTGGCATACAAAATACAGTGAACTCTCAATTGAGTGAACTTCAGGGGACCCAAGGAAATAGTTCCCTTAAATCAAAGTTCACTAAACTGAATATTCAATATAGAATACGCAGCAGTATTGAGTACAGCAGAAATCACGTCAAAAGAGTGAAGTGCTATTTATTTTGAAAAGGATTCTCTAATTCAGTAATTCATTCGGACTGGCTCCTTCAAAGCGCAAGAAAAGACAAAGTGGTCCAGAGAGTCCGCGTTTCTGTGCACTGCCTCAGGCACAACTTGTTGTGACACGAAGTCTCGCAAATTCTTATCTATCCCACAGACTCGGCTAGAGATAAAGATTTGAGTAGAGTAGAGTAGAGTAGATCCTTGAATCTGTGGCGCACACCCACGCTGGGGGGATTGGCCAAGAACCGGATAGTTTTGTAAAATTATTTAATAAAAGTCTAAATTTGGTCTATTTAAAAGAAATAAGAATGCAACAGGAAGAAATTATTAATGGAGTGTAATAATGAACCGGAAGAAAAGCAATGAAGCGGTGAATTTAATTTAAATTAACAAAAAAGAAAACAAGGTGGGAGAAGTTTGGAAAAGTATAAAGTAGGAGCAAAGATTGATTTCAACGCTTAAATCTCTTTGAACCTTTAACGAACTCCTGCAGTGCATCAGCAATGTTCCCGTCACTATGGCCCAGACCCAAAGCCCCAAAAGAAAGCACATTTTGCGCATTTAAATCTAACCTAAGGAGGCGGAAAATGGCACCTAAAGTACTTTTGCGCAACCTAGAGTATCTCTTACAAGAAATGAGAAAATGCTCGGTTGTCTCAGGAACTCCGCAAAAGAACAATGAGGGGAAGCTGCCAGACCAGCTCTGTGTAAATATAAATTTAGCGGTGGAGTCTGACAACGCAGTCTCGTGAGTGCGGCTTCCATTGCTCGAGTTCGACATATTTTACTATTCCAGGGATAAATTAAGTGCTGGAATTCTGATGTGGCCGTTATTGCAGGTGCAGAAAATTCATGTAACATCAGTTTTCTTCTTGAACCTGCCTCAGCCATTGCTAATTCTTCGTCGCACTCTTCTTCCTTCGGTTTCGGACGAACTCTGGAAACAATTTCCAAATCTGATAGGCCTGCGCCGGTACTGAAGCGCACGTGGCTCATTTTCGTTCCCCGCACGGCCGCTTTGCCTCCATGGTACTGCATGCACAAGCGATGTTGCACTGTCGCCGATGGATGAGCGATTTGGGGGGCGGCTCGCATTGGCTACGCCAGTGCTGCAGAGCGTAAAACTTCCTTGAATTGAACCCAAAAATGAGCCCGGGTCCGCAGATCAAGTTCATTCCACTGAAATATTCACTATTGAGGATTTCGTTTAAATGAATTATTTTTTGCATAGAATGCATAGGAAACCCGCCGGGGATTTTCTAAAAGTTCGTTCTTTTGAAATATTCGTTGAACCGACGTTCGTACAATTGAGAGTTCACTGTATATTTAAAACATGTAACTTATACAGAACAGTTTAACAGTTTTGCGTTTGCATATTGAATATAAATAAAGCATGTAATATTTTTATGCATCCGGCATCAGTTTCTCAGCCTGAGTCAATTTCTGACGTTAAGCTCCATAAGCCAATCAACCAAGTTACTCCAAAGAAACCGGCTCTGTAGTGTCCTTTGCAAGCCGGTAGTTGCGTTGAATTCGCAATCATTAGTGCAAGTGGTTATATACGTAGTGTGCGCTTAGGACGCGTAAAAGCGCTGTGCTTTCCAGTGATGTGTGCCCCACTGGCCAGGCGCAGTAATGGCAACGCCTGTGCACGCGACATTAGGTGTTGCAAACTCCCTTTTGTGCCTACTGCAAGTAAAAGTTGCCAAGTACCGACTCTGCCATAGTTCGCCATTTAACGAAGTACCTACTTCGCAACTGAAAGGTATTAGGCACACCTGTACAGCTGTTCACTATTTTGATGCCGTTGCTGATTATGATCATGAATTACGGTGAGCCTCTTTAAACCACTGCCAGTCACACAATTCGCGTGGTGTGACGCCTGCCAAGATTCTGCACTACCTCCACACAATGTTACATCTCCTAACGTGGCTCCTCATCTGGCATGACGCCTCTGTATGGTTTTTTAAGGCGAAAGCCTTTAATGTCTCATGCTCACGTCCGTCCGTCCGTCCGTCCGTCCGTACGTCCGTCCGTCTCTCCTTCCGTGCCCTGGCATGGTGCCAGGTGTCCGCCGCGGCTCGCCAACGGACGCCTGTCGCGTCGGACCTGACAGCGCTCGCGCTTTGCTTGCGTAGCGTCGCTATGCCCAGCGTGTCGAATCATGCAAGAAGGGAGACGCGTGCATCGCGTTCCATTCTGACCGACCCCGTCTCAACGGGCACAGGCGTTCGCCGAACACACTTTGGAATTTACAAAGTGTCCTTCAATTTTGTTGCGAAGCAGTTTCCGGCAGTGGTGTGGCAATATGTAACAAATGTTAAATTGCTACAACTTCGGATAGCCAAAACTTGAAATAGAGTTAACGTTGCCGCAACTTGAAACGTTCATCCGTTCTTTTATAGCGCAGCTCTTGGAAGCCTGTTCCGGCGTTGGCGTCGTTGCAACCAGCAGAGCGATCAAAAGGAAGAAAGCGAATGAACGCGGAGTGCGGAGCAGGATGAAAGACGGTGATAGCGAGGAGAGCGCGAGGAGGAGGGAACGACAGTGGCGAGACGACGGCTTCCGCGGGGCCACAATAATGTGCGCCGCCGTGCGGTCGCCGATGACGTCATCGCTAAGGTATGCGGAGAGGACGTCCACCGATACCACGTATGGAGATAAGCCGAGGCCTGTCTGCGGCGACTGTGGTGGAACGCGCCCACGCGATGCCTACCGCGGTTTCCCGGTTAGCGAAACAGTCGCGCTATACGCTCCGTCTGTGGCGGCTGATGTGAAATGGGTGGCCCGAAACTGTCCGCGCCACTCATGTCACGGCGCGGTATGTGGTTGTAGGGTAAGGCGGGGCAAAATGAGACACGGGGAAAAACGCGACATTTTGGCTTTGCCGACCTCTATAGCTAATACAGAAAGCACTTTTCTTCTTTTTCTATATTTCCACGAGAGGTGCTGGTAGTTGTCCACCTTTTTATGTGTAAAAGTTGATGATTGCTCACAGCGTTTGCGTGGGAAAAATTACGCGGCTGGTGTCAGTGTGTTCGTGACCCGTCAAAAAGGGGCGAAATTTTTTCTCGGCCAAATTTTCGGATCCGTGCACGAAGCTACTCTGGCGTCAGTACAACAACGTAAGTATTTATATTGTTACTTTATACTACTAGCTACATACCATCAAAATTTTAGCTCATTTTGTGCGCGGGGCAAACGCGGACATTTCTTTGAATTTGGGCATGGGAGGGGGGGCAAAACGCGACAAAAAGGCATTGAATTGCCTTAGAGAGTGTCTTATTAAGTGAACGATTTACTTACACTCATTATATATTATATTTTGTTGTTTAGGAGGGTTCCGACACACAAGAGAGTATCATATAGAGCTTCCTGGGAGGAAAACGACGTGAAAAAGCACTGATTTCTGTTCAGGACACTCGCTCCATTCGCGCTGCATTGAGGTTTGTCCGCGTTCCCAAGGATGCTCTCAAGAGGCGAACGGAAAATTGGAAGAATCTCCAAGTCAAGCCGTTCACAAACACGTCTCGGCATCGAGTTTTCCTCCAATACAAAATTAAGAAGTGCTAGAAAATTTGAATCTAGCACAGTTTTAAATTCATCGCCTCACGAAGCCCGGCTGACGAAGTGGAAAGCCACGAAACGCCCGCACAGTTCTGCACCAAAACGCCCAAGGGAGGCGTAGAAGATGCGTCAGAACATATCTAGTGTCCAATCGTTCAATAATCCAATGAAGTGCAAGCGTTCAACAAAATACATCAATAGCACAAAGGAAGACTGGTGGTATTTGATCTGCAAAGAGTTTTGGAGCAAAACAGCGCCGGGTTCTTCTAGATCCATTGCGTGCAATGCAAGGACTGGGATCATGAAGGCTGCGTGAGGGCCCACGGAGTTTAATTTCAAGTGCTTCCACGGCAAAAAGTGAACGGATGAATTTTTTTTTACACTGTCTCGTTTTTCCCCGCAGGTTGGGGCAAAATGAGACATCTGGTGCATTTTTTATTTCGTTTTTAAAAAGCTTTTTGACTTTGGCAACATGGCCATATTTATGTAGCACATACCTTGTACCGATAGGAAAGTTTCTGCATTGACGTTTAAGGGTAACGAGTGAAATAAAAATTTATATTCACTATTTTCAAATTTTTGTCTCATTTTGCCCCACCTTACCCTACATACATACATGTCTGTCTCAAATTGTTTGCCTCAACTTATCGCTAAATCAGAAGACCTGAACAGCTGCGCTCAGAATTAGCATTAGGCAATATCGCAATCGTCGGTAAATTTTTTCCTGGTTATGTTCGACACTGCAAAGAATGGTATATACAGTCGAATGCCGAATCCACTTATAACAATACCAAGTGTCACGAAAATTCTATTGCGATAACCGATAATTGCTATAAATGGGTCGCTCGACAAAAAGAAGAAACACCAGGCCTGCGCGGAACGAGCAGCACAGTCACAGCGAAAGCTGGAAGAGCGGTCTTTCTAGAGCCTTTTTTAAACACTCTTGGGGCAACTACTACAAGAATGATACCGATTACGCCATAAATCATAATAATTTTCGTGTAGTGGGGAAGCGTCCACTATGTCATTATTCGTCATTTTTTCGGAAAAGCGCGGTAGCCGCTGCCCACTTGTAACGCATTATGTGACTTTGTTGATGTTGTGGCTCACGACGATGAAGAATTATGCCTGTGGCTTTTGCAATGCGTTGGAGCACTGAACGACCCACTTGTTACGCAATTCGCATTGTGTGACGCCTGGTTGTTACTTTACTGTTCTAAAACGCTTTATTACACATGTTAGCGCGATTCTTTGCCCGACATGATGCCTGCATAGGGTCAGTTTGCAACGCAGTTTCAAGAACCGGCGTAGCTCAGCGGTAGAATGCTGGGCTGCCACGCACAGGGCCCGGGTTCGATTCCCATCCTGTCAAAGGTACTTTTTATTTAGTTAGTTTTTTTCTTATTTCGCGCGATAGTGGTTACGTACAGCGGCAGCGGCGGCGGAAGACTACGGCACAAAAACGGCCGTTGTTGTGATCTCATAACAGCTTTCGCAGTAAAAAGCAAAATAGAAGGATGGCGAGGTGTTGTGAGAAAACTGAGATATCGGGTGAGATACGCCAACAGACACCAGTGATAGGGATAACAAAGGTACCGATTTTTCGTACGTGCTTCAAATTTCGGGCGCTCTCACGCGACCACCACAAGCCTTATAGAGCCAACGTATGACAACATCTGAAGTTTTGGACGCTGAAACACTTCGAAGTCTCAACTTTTTTACTGAAATTGTATGTCCGAAAGTGCATTAACAGAAGCCACCGCCGCTCGCGCACCATAGCGCATTTTGAAAGTCAGCGTTGCCGCAACGCTACATGGTTGTGCGGCGAAGCATACCGCAAATTCAAAGGTGTGCTAAGGGACATGGGGGGTTATGGGCGGGCGTTCAGTACCTTGAATTTCTCGTTTTCTTTTGATATCAAGATGGGTGCCGACAAATGGAAACACGTAGTGGGCTAAGCAGGAAGAACAGAGGAAGTGCCTCAGACAGGCTGGCCGACGTTTCGATAGGTGGACCTATCTTTGTCAAAGGCGCCTTGTCATCCTTGGCGTGTTAGTTTTAAGTGGGTTAGTACTGACGTCATCTTTTAGGGGCTAAGCTCCTTAGTACCTAGCCTTGTCTTCCGTTCTGGTCACGGCATAGAGCCGTTGCTATAGTCGAAACATATGTGAGACACAAAAAAAAGGATTTACCATAGACTTCAACGTAGACATAGGCTAATTATAAGGCAATAGATCGCTGTTCTAGGCGAAAATAGCCTACCGAGAAGAGTATTGATGAGTTGACCTCCACTAAAGTTCGCTTAGATGTTGAGGCTTCTCAAGGAAAACTGTAACACAAAGGCACACGTCGAGCATTAAATGTCCCAACAAATTGCCCATATTAAAATGGTATCTTGCCACCGGTAAGATGGCGGGTTCTTGGATTCACTTTCGACGCATGCCCTCCACTTCAGCAATTTTCTAAATCCTCCTTGAACTGCATAAGACGACTGGAAGGCGAACTAAATTTACATTTCTATGTACACTTTATGTCACTCAATTCACATTTTATGGGGCAACGCTCGGGTAACGTACGGTTACTCACCGATACGATATCCACAGCTTCGCCCACTCGTCATCATTCACTTGGTGGAGATGCGTGGATTTTTTTTTCTTTTCAAGGATTTAGGGCTCCATTACCTTTCGGCATGAACACCCAAAGGCCAAAATTTCTATGTTATCCTCTTCAGACCTGAGGAAAAAGTACTTAAGGTGAACTCGTATAAACTCTTTATTTTGAGCATTTGAGGGTCACGAAACACTTCTCAGAAGAAGAAAAAACAAAAACTGCAATTTCAGAGGAGAAAATGTAATTACCCATTTGGGTACATCAGGCCTAAGCTGAGTAAAAATCAACGGAGCCATTTTTCTTTAGAAGGCAAAGAAACAGCTGACATTTAGGGTGTTTAGCGCGGGTTTTCACGCTGTTATCTTCATTGTGGCATATTATCTGAAACTTTGGGGGCACATGCCCTGAAAAATGTCCCTGCATGCGAAATCGGGCCTCGTTGGTATCGGGCTGGTATTGAAACCACTTTGCTACGTTTTGGGACTTCCAGAGATAAGCCAATTTGAACATCCATTCTACTGCATTTCGGAATTCTTGCATTTGCTTGACGTGTGCGTAAATTGGCGTTTTCGCCACTCTGTTCTTCAACTTCAATTGGTCGAGAATGTTTTTGCTGCAACATCTATAAGCTTGCAGTCATGCCTGCATTCGATCCTGGGATTCATCGCCACTAGTTCCAAAAAAGGGGGCAAATAATAATAATATGTGGGGTTTAACCTCCCAAAACCACCATATGATTATGAGAGACGCCGTAGTGGAGGGCTCCGGAAATTTGGACCATCTGGTGTTCTTTAACGTGCACTGACATCGCACAGTACACGGGCCTCTACCATTTCGCCTCCATCGAAATGCGACCGCCGCGGCCGGGATCGAACCCGCGACCTTCGGGTCAGCAGCCGAGCACCCTAACCGCTATACCACCACGGCGGACTGGGGGCAAAAACCCTGATGGGTCACTTCTTTGTATAAATGTGTGTGAATATCTGTCCCGAATTAAGGCACGCACGTGTCCGAAAGGCCCACACCAGCCATATTGTTGCTGCATGCTTTGTTGCAATGGGGACACTGTACATCTACTTTTTTTTTCTCCTACTATGACCTACACTTACCCGCATGTGTTCTACTCCTTTTCGATTGGACCTAGTCTGCCTCTTTCAAAATCGAGCCGCAACGTTGAACTTGGAAGCTCACTGGTGCATCATTATCTTCATCATCATCATCATTATCATAATCACTGCAGCTATCTGACCATATTCACTGCTGCTGTGCAGCTCACCCACAATGTCGCCTTCATCAGACAAGTCAATATCACTCTAAAAGAGTAGCTCTTGTATATCCTAGTCACTGGGAAATCTGCCTGCAACACAAAACAAAATTCAATGTATTTTCAACGCAATGACCTGAAGTACCCAATTGGGTACATTGGTAAGTAAGTTGAGCTATCTCAGAGGCAACTCAAAGCAACAAGTCCGAAATTTCCATGCGCTTTCTCTAGTCTATCATGATCGTTTACACTCACTGCTTAACAAAATATATCTAGCATTTCATTAATTAAGATAAATCTAATCACACCTGGTCGACTGCGCGCGCTATCCTCGCATGACGCCGCCATACATCTTTTTACTGTGAGCGAGTACATGGGCATACGGAGACATGTCGTGGGCAATTTTGCTAACTGATCCTTCCGCTCACAGAAACATCAATTTTCTTCAAGCGGTCTTCAAACATAGGATCACAGCGTGCGTTTTTCAAATGTACCCATTTGGGTACCCACGGACTGAAGAGGTTATAACCGATAATGCGGCATGCGGGCTTTGCTGTAAGCGGGCTATTTCGCCATAGAAAACATACAAAAGTTGACGGTGCAGCAGCTACTCATTGTTATAACCCATATATATTGTTAAAACTGTTATTGTTATAAATGGGTTCGACTGTATATGCTTTCATTGTTCATTTTTTCATTGTATTTTCAGAGCTGCAGTACTATTATCCTGACTCTAGATAACGTCTACACTAGCACATTTTTTTTACAATCTTCTGATAGCCATCGTGGACAGCAATTGCCAGTACATTCTCGTCGATGATGGTGCTGAAGGGCAACTAAGTGATGGAAGGGTCCTGAATAACTCGATATTTGGGAAATCGCTGCTCAAAGGAACTCTTGGTGTTTCACCTACGGAATTCCTGTCCGGATCAATGATAAGTTCTCACTGGCAATGACAACTCATCAACCCCTCCCCCCCCCCCCCCAAAAAAAATGAAAAGTAACATGTGCAATGTGTGACAGTGACAAGTTATCAAAACCCAAAAATAAACGAAAAAAACGAAGATTACGATAACGCCGGTTAAATTTTAGTATTTTAGTTTTTTTTATCTTTTTTTTTATTTTAGCGGGGGGGGGGGGGGGGGGTGGGGGGGTTTGATCTACTGCCACTACCGGTCAGTGCACTTGTTGATCCTGGCCTTCGGTACCGTTCCCCTGCTCTGTATTTAGATGCGAAGCAGCTATTTGACTCACGTGTGTAACGCCGTACGTTACGTAAGTCCGTACGAATGCGCCGCAACGCGTTCCCCTCGCCGTAGGTGTTGGAGCGTTGCCAAGTAGGTCCCGCCAAAGCTGCGCGTTGACAAGACGCTCCCCTCGCACGCTTCCCTCGCAGGTGCGCGCCGACGTCACTCTCTCCCTCACCCGCAGCATGCACGCGGCAGCTCCCGCTCGCAACACCTCTGAACGTCACTTCTCTCTCGCCTCACCCTCTCCACCACTCGCAACGCTCGACCGCACGTCGAGTGGAAACACTCTTTCGGCTCGTTTATCTGCGATGACGCCCGTTTCAACCGGGTCAACGCCGTGCGCACCGCTGCTGCTTCGCATCCCATCAGGGTTCCCTTCGGGGAGATGGTCCTAAGTTTTGTTAAACGGTTACGGTTTTCTTTGTGTGTTTTCCCAATCAACCTCAGTTGCAAGCAAGCGCCTGTCGTGTGTCGTCCACGTCGTCTGTTTGGTGCTTGACCCCCCCACAGCAACAATGCTATACCAACTAGCCCAAACTACCACCCTACAACAGTTACTTTTATCTTACTGGCCGGTGAACAGGCGAACTACTACGCACTCGCGAACCGGTCAGTTTTGATGGAAGCGAAATGCAAAAGCGTCCGTGTGCAGCGCAAGTAGAGCAGCTATGGGTGTTGGTTTGCACTTCATGACAGTTTGAACTGCCAAAGGCTGATGTAAGATCAAGTGGAAAAAAATAGTGCAGCTTGCACTAAGTAGCGCAAGGCTCGGTCACAGCAGAACTGGTGGGCGCATAGCTGGTCCTGGCTTGGCTAGGCTTTTACCCTCTCGCCTATCTTTTCCCCGTCCCTTGCTATACTCTACTATACTCTACTATACTCTACTATACTATACTACAATGAAACCTCGGTGATACCATCGCGGTTCGTACGAATTGCGGGGTGATACGATTTTTTTTTTTTTTGTGCCAGCCTAGGCCCATTGGCCCGCAATGTAAAGGAGTACGGTTGTTGCGAACAGATTTTCACCCCGCGACGTTTGATACTACCGTACGCTACCGCGAAGGTATGAAAAGGGGATGCCCGCGCTGTCGCGGAAGGCTGGACTTGCACGCGCGGGAACCCAAACGCGGGCATGCGGGCCGCCAATTCATCGATATAAACCACGGTGCAGTAAACCTTCAGTGACGTGTCGTAGCCTCTGAGATTGTGCGCGAGAGTCTTAGAGGCCCTAATGCGCTTTCGTGTGTTTTTGCCTTTACATTACAGGTGGCGTTGACGTCGCGCTTTTTTTTTTAACGTGTCGACGCGTGATGCTGTCGTTGTACTGTGTTTACACGTGCCTTTGACGACGATGAAGCCATGTCCTCGCGCATCAGACATCCTATGAAAAGTGTTCGAGGACTGAAAATGTAAGCGGACGGTCTTGGCGAAGGAGCCAGGCCTCACAACTTCAACATGCACGATTGTTGGGGACACAAACACTTGCGAACTCTCCGATTAAGCGGGCACCGCTGTAAATCTCCCGAAAAACATCCCCAACACAAACGCGATCCGAAAATAACAACCACCAAGGACAGCGGTTCTAAAATTTTCAGGCTTTCATCTATCGCGTGCAAAGCGATACTTCAGTTGCTTTCGCCGCAGTACTCGGAAATCTTGCGGAAAAGCCTATAAAATTACGAAGGGGCTATTAGCTGTCACAGGTCACAACACACCTGGTTCAGTAATTAGAGACGCGTGCACGTGCCCTATATTTACGAGTGCAAGTATGGTCGTTGACGTCTAAAAACTTCACTCGATATCATCCAGAGCTGTTCGTGACGTAGTTGGGGCACTGAGAAACCATAAATGAAAAAGTACGCCAGCATTTTTTTTTTTTATTGCATGCCAGTTCTCCATATTTTCTGGTGATACCAATTTCGAATGATACGAATATTTTTGGTGACCCCGCGAGATTTGTATCACCGAGGTTTCACTGTATACTATACTATACTAAATATACTATACTATACATGACTAAGCTTACTCTTTATCTTTTTCTGAGTATCTGTATTGCTATCTCTTTCTCTCTATGTCTTTCTCTTTCTCTGTCTTTCTATCTTTTTCCGCCTTTTCTCCTTTTCTACCTCTCTTGTATTTCAGTTTCTATTTCTTGTAAAGTATTTCTTTTTTGTTTCTCTCTTTCTCTATCTGTAGTCACTCTCGCTCTTGCTATCTTTTTCACTCCTCGATCGTAACAGGTCTGCTGTAAAGCCCCTATAGCGCTTACGTACCACAAAAATTGGGCGAATACCACAACCCACAACACAGGTCCACTAAAAATTAACAAGCGAACGTACGGGTGGCAAGCACCGATCAGGAGTCGCACGTTTCTTCCTCTCTAGTTAACCGTCGCCTCACAGCGCTTTGTCGGTGATTGAGTGCGCGCTGGTTCATGATGATAATTTTCTATCTACGACACGTGGCGAACCTCGACCTTAACTGCTCTTCCGTAAGAGACACAAACTGTGCGATCCGCGTACTAACAACCGCTTTATTTTCGCGCCAGACGCTTCCATCTGGGCCAGCGTGTGCAGCGCAAGATTGAGTAGATAAGCCGTGGTGATGGACATTAATCTACAGTGCACTAAATAATCCGATCAAGGTTTTCCCGAAGTTCTTTCCAAGGGGAAGGCGGGATAACGCGCGTATACAGATACGTGTTTAATACGGGTACATACTCGTCTTATAAACATCTTTTGCGATGCGAAATACAGGCATCAACAAAACAGCCGCGACAAAAACTGAGGAATAATTTTTTTCTTCATTAGGGACTGTTAAGAAACATTCCGCTTGAATGAATTAAGCCTATTGCGTACTGTCAGTCTTGAAGACGTGAAGAGCTATCTTTTCGGAAAACTTTGCGCGACATATAGGGCTACAGTAATTTCGGTAAAGGAGGCCGACGATTTCTTTTTATTTTATTTTATTTTATTTTATTTTATTTAAAAAAAAAAACAAAATGCTCACATGGCGACGGTATTTCATGGGAAGGGGTTGGGGGGGGGGGGGGGCGGCAGGGGCATTGGTTAAATGCATTGGTCGGCAAAAAAAATGTGAAGCTCACCCAGACTCACTCAAGAAATATATTTTGCCCTTAGGACTCACTCGGACTCAGACTCAGCAAAAGTTTCCTCAACCGGACTCAGTGGGACCTAGACTCACTGAAATTTTTTTTCAACCGGACTCACTCGGACACAAACCCACCAGTATATTACTCACTCGGGATCACTCAGACTCAGGCTCACTCAGACTCACGGCTCCATCTGAGTCTCAGTGAGGCTGGGTGAGTCGACTCATGAGTGAGTCTGCCGACTTGTGGTTATATGTTATGTATTTCAAAAGTTGAAACAAATGTACAAAGTAAATGGAGTGAAACAATGTACAAAGTTCATTTTCAAACAAATAGCACACATGAAACAACAGCCTAAATCGCCAGAAAAACACCACAAAGAGCAAGAAAAAGATATTAAATAATACAACAAATTCGGCAGATATGCGTCTTACCAGCTCCGGGGACACCCGACAGTACAGTGGCGGCGACCGCGAGCCACAGCGCATTCTCTTTCGGGCCTGTTCTTATATTCTAAGTGTTTGCAAATCACTTCTGCGGAATCCCGCAAGGTGGCGGAAGGGTTAAGAAAGGGAAAAAAGACAACCACCCATTTGTAGCCCGAAGCCACAAGAAAATCCGTACGGATTTCTCAGAAAGAAAAGCTTCTTAGTTGCCGAAAAATTTGTCCTGGTCCGGGGTTCGAACCCGGGACCAACGCCTTTCCGGGGCGGTCGCTCTACCAATTGAGCTAACCAGGAAGCTAGGAATTGGCAGCGCGAGGGCGAATTCATCGACAACTCGATGAATTTTCCCTTGTCTATTTTCCCTTTCTTAACCCTTCCGCCACCTTGCGGGATTCCGGGATTGCCTTGTGGCTTCGTGCTACATATGGGTGGTTGTCTATTTTCCCATTCTAAGTGTTTCATCTGCCATCATATGTGTCTGGCTTCCACACTTGATATCAGAAAGCTATTTGTCAATATTGACGTGCGGCGGCACCCTGAATACGTACACAACGTCTGCATAACACATATGGCGCACTTCTGCGCGTACTTCTGCACAACACATATGGCGGCGTGAGCTTCACACTGTCCGAAGCGGCGAGATGCTGTTGGGAAAGCAGAAGTTCATGACAGCAGTGCGCCCCGATTGGTTGTTCATTCAGCGAAGCGCTTCCAGCACCGACGTCTGCGATTCCTGGAACGTTCTCAGGTGGACGTTTCGGCCACAGTCACCGGCAGCGTCGACTCCGAGTGACACCGAGAGACGCAACGTGAGAAAACGCCGGCAAAAACGCTCCATCTGGTTCGACCTCAACTACACGGGCCTCAAGCATTTTTGCCCCTATCGAAAATGCGGCCGGGATTCGATCCCGTGACCTTCGGGTCAGCAGTCGAACACCATGACCACTAGACCACCGTGGCGGGTCCCGGATAGTAGTGGGCAACGGAAAGAGTTCGAACGAGCGCCCCAGCTCGTGTGGGCGCTGCTCTCATGAATGTCGCTCCGCGTGAATGCTTCGCTCTAGCGTGGTCCTTGCCCTTTCTTCCATTTTCGCATGTCCCTTCACTCGCTGCGTCGCTGAACATCGAAGCGACCAGCCGTCGCATATCTCCTAAATTAATCGCCATAAGGAGAGGCGCCGTACGGCGGACAGACGCAAACCGATCGCGGTGATGCACGCTTCTATAGCTGCTGCTCATCACACCGTGACCTGCGCTCGCGTATAGCGTAAACGGGAATGCGCGCGCGTGCGTGCAGCTTGTTTTGCCGCTCGCCGCAGGGGGGCATCTGTCACGAACAATTACCGAAAAAGCTTTTATACGGCCGATGCTGATGCTCGTCGTTCATTGAAGGGAGAGGGCAGGTGAGCGGGATTAGAAAGGAAGGCGGCGCGGGAGCGGCAAGCGGTAGCAGCCGAGCAGCAGGGACATGGGAAGCCATGGAACAGACTGGGTCATGGCGCTCTGGCGACTCGCTTATTTGCGTGTAACGGTGTTTCTCGGGATGAACAGAGAGTTGTCCGGGCGTCGTTGTTTCATAGATCACTCGGCCACGCGTACAGAAGGCGGGGAAGACGTGTGACAGCGAGTGGCGACGGCCTCGTAGTCGTGTAGCGCGCGCTCCAGTGCCATCTGGCGTCCTGCTATGTAGAAGGGTAAGCGTGGTCCGCGTAAAAGAAAATAAGGAAATTTGAATATACATAATGAGAATTGTCCTTTTGTTGACACCCAGTTATAATCAGGTGCAGGGAGATTAAACCGAGTGAGAAGCTCCCTTGCCGCAGTGTAGAAAATCTTAAAATAAGCAAAAATATCCGGGAAAACTGTACTTCTACGTGCAGATCTGCTTTCGCTTGCACAGCATGCATATTCAAGTTTCCGGAAGAATTGAGTAAGTATTACGACGCAGCTTGGAACTGAATTACATTTACCCGCGTCTGGAAGCAAGGTAAACTATGTAGATTTCTTTCTTGGGGCCAACACCTTCGGTTGGCCAACACGCCGACGGAGGCACATTGCGAGGCAACTTCGTTATGCAGGCAACTACCTTTACTACAACGTTTATTGCTATTCCCGCACAGGTTATACGTCAGCAAGTGCACGGCCGGAAAATCGCTTCCGATACCGTTC
Organism: Rhipicephalus appendiculatus; assembly: GCA_030522465.1. Lineage (NCBI taxonomy): Eukaryota > Metazoa > Arthropoda > Arachnida > Ixodida > Ixodidae > Rhipicephalus > Rhipicephalus appendiculatus. The sequence goes on along the minus strand of JALIZH010019690.1, from coordinate 2,878 downwards.
GCACGAAATAACGACCATGCAAAACAGAAAGCCCCTCATTCCCTAAGCCAGGCTAAGCATTCGTGTTCCCCAGAGTTCGTCATTTGCCTAATTACTCTTGCGAACGAGCAGGCCCCACTATGTTGATTGCGTGGTCGATTTGAGCTTATAGAACCGGCCGAAATCCCCGAAGAATAAGAACGTGTGCCGAATGATTAAAGTTCAATGGGTGCGATAAGCAATAAATATGTGGTAGCTCCACCACAAAAATGATAAATACACAGAAAGTTCTATTCGCTCCCTTTCTGTATGTTTTCCGGTGTTGGCCTTTCCAAGTCCGGGGCTTTTTGTCTTACTATATAGACTTCGACCTAATTGCCGGTGTTTTTTATGTACTGCCGCCAAATCTCGTTAATTCGAAGTTCACGGGACCGGAAAAACTACTCGCATTAATGGAATGCCGAATTATGGAAAGTATGAAGTCAGCAACTAACAACTGCCTGTTTCATCAATATATCTTCATTTCCTTAAGGAATACGTAAATTTACTAAGCTGATTTGCATAAGAGCAGTGCCGAAAGCCGCAATTTTCGACATTTACGACTTCGTTCTCTATGTGGACGCGGCTCAAGACCACGTGTCTTAAGCCGAGACGTACTCTGACCCCATACCTTACCACCTACCAACAACGTGGTTGTGGATGGCGATCATGTCTTTCTGAAATCCATCTGCCGTTTTGGCTGTCCGCGAACGAAGTTTTCGCTGCTTTGCATCGCATACCAGAGACCCGTCCGTTTTATCCGATTTTCCGAATTAACCGAGTGTCGAATTAGCGATGTTTTACTGTATATTGAAAATATGCTCCTAAAGTAGCGTTACTTTTACATGCACGTGATTCATTATCTACGTTGTTTTGTTGAATATTCCAGTAATAACATTTTGCACGGTCATGGCCGAGATTCCAAGTGGTGTCTCGAAAATGTTGGGGTATTGATATTCCATGAGGGAGATGTTTGGTATGGCGCAAATTTCGGTAATGTGTGCGCTTTCGGCGTCGGACATTCTAGTGTATTCATCCGTTACGCTATGTTGCACCTTATTCCGAGGAAACTAAATTTTGAGGCTATACCGAATAGTACGCGAACTCGCTGTACACTTCGTCCATTTCAGAGGACGAACACTTCGCGTCATGTTCTTACGCTACAGTCTCGGTATAGGTGAGCTCTGTCCTCAGTGTCCGTTTAGTTATTCTTGTATTTTTCCAGTTTGGCAGCGAGGCAACATCCAAGTTTTTAGCGAGTCATCTCACCTTTCTCGTCGTACAAATCCCAGGCATAAATTCTATTTTGTAACACGAACTCGATTTTTTTTTTGGTTAAACACAATATTAATCAGAACAGATGACGAAGGTCGCATGTTCGGTCCCTGCCGGTGGCAAGTTATCGTTTCGTCCACTTTTCCTTCTTCACATTTACATTATAATTCCTTTAATAACACCTCCTATACTTTCCTTGGCATCATTGTCTGTTAGTTCTCATTAATATTGTGTTTAGCAAAGCAAACGAGCCCTTAAATTTACATTTACACTTATTTCCTTAACTCGATTTCTGTTTCATTCATTTAAAAAAAAACAGCCAATGAAGCACGTGATCACTGACATCGTCACTATTCTAACTGTATCTGTATTTATATCATCTGCGGACAATAATTATTGTACGCAGTAGCCGCGAACAACCTGAACAGTAATGCACTACGTTGTTTTCGATCACCACTTTTCTCTGCAGCGCTTTCGGACATTGCTGGTACGGAAACAAAATATAGATAAATAAATACGAGACGGTACGGAGATGTTCTGAAGATAACCAGCTTTCCTGAAATTTATTTATTTATTTATTTGATTTTCATACACAGATGCACAAGGACAGAGCGAAAATATGGGGAGAGCAAGCTGGCAACTGCCACCTTGAGGGGCACAAAGCCTGCTTACTCTTTCGGGAGGAGGGAAGAGATAGAAGAAAAAAGATAGGAGGAGAGAAAGAGGAAAGAAGAGAGGGAAGTAAAAAAAATTGACGAAGACTTACACAAGCATAAGTAAACACGGGAAAAAAAAACGTCTGTAAACGGGGGGGCCAGGTCCGTTTGGTCCATAAAAGTCAGAGAGCTAAGACATGAACAAATAAAATCAACAGAACGCTTATCCAAGGATAGCATAGGAGATATCATTTGCTGTTTTTATATGTAACGTAGCAATTACGGCACAGATTGAAATGAGTTGAAAGTGGACGAAATATCCCGCCACCCATTGGTTGAGCCTGAGCCCACAACCATAGAGTTATGCATCCCCTCCTCCACGAGTTGAGCTATGACGGAGGACACTCCCTCTTACACTTTCTTGGATTTTTTTAATTGGCATTCTTTCATGGGACGCTTGTACCTGTGTCTTGATTTTTCACTTTGTTTTCCTGCAAGTTCTAGGAGCTGCCACTCCCTCCTTGCGACAATAGATGATGAAGCCTCCAAGGACCTTCCTGCCGCGCAACCTTCACGTCCGGTGGTGTTCAGGAAACATGCAAAAGCCGCAAGCGACACGGACTACGAGGCAACGGAGGTTTACTCGGACGGCTTCGACTTGTCCGATAACGACTTCACGGTGTTCATGAGCTGAAATTGACAACAAAATCTGCTCCGGACGTCATCGTGGGAAGTGCATCCGCCTTGAAGACTACACCACAGCGCTGGCCGCACACCCGGCCCGTAGCCAGGGGGGGGGGGCTAGGGACCCGGCTCCCCCCCCGAAATTCGGATTGGCACTTTGAGTCTGATGCTTGCATCTCAAGGGTAAAACCACGGTCCCCGAGATGCTATCATTTCTAGAGGAGGTCCAGAATTCATCTGTCTTT
>JALIZH010019688.1:0-53800 GCA_030522465.1 Rhipicephalus appendiculatus | reverse complement strand
CAGCTATGTGAGCACAAAAAACACCCGGAGCTCGGATTCAAATCCCATTCGATCCTGGGCATTTTCAAAGACGAGTCTTTCTTGGGATACTTCAACGCAAAAATTTTGGTCTGTCTATCTGTCTATCTGTCTGTCTGTCACCCCATTCAGCTACTCAGCCATAGTTTAACCACTTTCTGAACGCCCAGCCATCTTGAACTGGTGTTTGCGTTCATATTTGGGAACATATTCGATCAAAAAAGCAAATACTACGCATACCTGAGGCGAAACATTAATATATAAGTGTCAGGTCGTGTGCTCTTTTATTAGAAAATACATAGGTACGCAATTCTAAAGACCCTAGTGCTTTTTTTTCTGATGTTATTTTTTTCATGTCTATCGGTCATGCCACAGACTGTGGCGGCAACAGCGACGAGGACGCCACTCTACGCGTGATCTTGCAGTACCTCCGCCATCGGTCCATCAAGATACGATGGCATGTGATGACACCATCATGTAGCATCCCGTCTTGGGACGACATAGTGACATCATGATGGCGTCACAAATTTTGGTGACCTCTTACGTCATCATGATGTCATAGTGCCACGTCCTCTCATGATGATGGTTTCTTTAGATTAATTGTGTTGACGCCGACGCCGCCGAAGGTCACTCCTCGAGTTTAATGAGACACTTAAGGCTTTCCCCTTGAAACGCTCACTTCCTGACAACAATGCCATATAGGCCCTTCGGGAACGCAATAAATTTGTGAGAGACGCGCATGCAGAAAAAACAGAAAGCGCCAACGTCTGCAACAAAACAAAATACAAAACTCCGTCGTCCACAAAACATATTGATTTCAATTGGTTCTTCCAGGTCATAGCTTTTTTGTGTTTGTTTTTTTTAATTTCCAACGATTCAAGAGGTAGACGGAAATGGGGAACTGCATCTAGAAATGCTACGCTTCGCTTCACGAAGCAGTTTCTGCGTTAACAAAAACTGTGGCCGAGGATTGTAATGTTTATAATAGTGTCTACTGCACTAGGTGAGAGCGTTGAGCTGTCCCAATGGTACATGTGAAGGAAAGTGACGCTGCAGATGGCCCACCGTAACCGTCAAAGGAGCCAAATTTATGCAAGTGCTCCTAAACTAAGCCACCTGCATAGACACTGTTACTTCTCTGGGCAGACTGTCAACTTTCACTTATTCTACTGCCATCCTGCTCCTACGCGATTCCTGTACACAGTTTCCTTCCCCTACAAAGAGAATCGTGTAGGGGCCTCACATATGCCGTCATAACTCTCTGTGCTGCAGAAAAGAGCTCTCTCTCTCTTCTACGCTTTTTGCTACACTTTTCATCACGTTATGCCTTCAGCAGGACGTATTGCGCAACTGATTTGAACATTTAGCGTCTCTTTGTTATTGTTATTACGTGTAATGTGTTCAGTATTGCATCTCAAAAATAAACGGTATAAAGCATACTGGCAATAAATACGAAAAAAATGTCCTATCAAGGCAGCACAAGAGATATCGAAACGATTTCATCTTCGTCTATCAGAAGCGCACCATAACAAGAAAAAAAAATATCTGGCCACGTGAAAGTTCCATAACCAGCTTTGCTCTCAAAGGAGAAAACCGAAGAAATCTTCTGTGACGATCGTATTTGCTCTTGTCTGTTGTAACGGAACATTGTTATCACAGAAGCGGCATAAGGGGATCCCCACATCTATGGTATTTTTTTTGTTTTTTTTTTCTGTTGACCAACTTTAAAACGACAACGTGTCGGAAAGCTACAAAAGGATTTAACTGTGCATGCCGTGGAGCTGGAGCGAAAACAACGCCACTGTGCGCCGGCTACTGGATGGTAACCATCATAGAGGACATTTTGTTACAATCATCAGACGCCTATTTGTGACATGTTTCTCGTAGCATCATACAAAAGAGGGCGGTGCATCAGTGAAACACAGGAGATTAAACAGAATTGAACACGATTGACTAACCTGTGCTTAGGAAGCGGGAAATAAAGGAAAAGACTCCGAGAGTCCATTGGCAATGCCATCAGTTTACAGCACGATATATATTTGAAGTCAATTCGGTATCAACCTAAAATTACAAAAAAAAAGTTCACTGGTAACAGCACGGTTCCTGCAGTGCACGAAGAGAATGATTTATCAGAACTAGCAGTTAGTAATAAGTGGCATTTATTGAACAAATATTGCGGTGGATTGGCGAATGTCGAGCAGTTCATAAATGGTGCGCAGAACTCACAATTATATAGCGTTGATCCTGGAATAAAACTTAATATCTCGATTCAAGTTAGCGGATCCGTGGAAAGAATCCATTGGCTTCTGGCTAGGCATCGCCTGCATTAAGAGGTTTCTGTATACAATTATAAAAACTGCCAACACTGAACAGGCACAGTGACTAAGTTGAAGAAGATTATATGGTACTTTCTTCTGCACCAAAGTATTATAATGCTCCCCGCAAGAAAATTAAAAAAAAAAAAGACGATAGTCTTGTACCGGCCGTACTACTATGTTTTGCCTTGCTTGAGACAGCCTAAAAAACACTAGGGTCTTTAGAATTGCGTACTTATGTATTTTCTAATAAAGAACACACGTCCTGACACTTACATATTAATGTTGCGCCTCAGGAATGCGTAGTATTTGCTTTTTGATCGAATATGTTCAAAAATATGAACGCGAACACCAGTTGAAGATGGCTGGGCGTTCAGAAAGAAGTTAAACTTTGGCCGAGTAGCTGAATCGGGTTACCGACAGACGGACAGACGGACAGACCAAAATTTTTCCGTTTAAGTATCACAAGAAAGACTATCGTCTTTAAAATACATGGTTTAGATAGGCGGTCACTATCACAAGCGAAAATAGTTGGACGATGTCATACACAACCTTTTCAAAACATCGCTGTGCGCTCATTTGTACACTTATGCGAGTAATGAAAACATCACAACCATACTAAATAAGATAAGAATGATTGCGGACACTGTTACTTATTAAGACGTACTCTAGGCTACATGTTTTTCTTTCTATGAAGCATTTGTTCCTGCCAAAATGTCAGTTGTATTTCGACTGCGGTGATTCGGAGATCATTTGCAAGTACCTAGTGTCTGCTGTGTGTAAATTGAGGCGAACTCTTTCGCTAAGCAAGGATATTTCGGTTGCGTGAACATTTATGTTATGGAAACTCTCTTGTTGCGCTAACATTTATTATGCAGTACTGAAACTGAGCGTCTCATTGCGCATTCATATTGTCACGTTTCTGACGACAACCTTGCTTTATTAGGCTCGTTGGGTCGACTAGCCAAGCGGTTCGAGCAGATCTTCGTTGTCTTCTTTCACACGCGGATCTCATACCCATAAACCATGCGGCATTAGTCCCCCTTTGAAAGCATCGACTCGATGCTTTTAAAACAAAAAGAAAAAAAAAGATTAAACACATGCAGACGCACAGAACCCGAGAGTGTGAGTACCAGTACCCGTGTGGGCAAATAAGAAAGGTGCGCCTACACTTGCGACCGGAGTACACAGGTAAATACACCAAAACCCAGGAGAACAAAACAACAGAGTCACTGCCGATGGTGACACACGAGTAAACGCCGAAGCACAAGGGTTACTGTGTAAAGTACGGCTTGAGCCGTACGATGTGCACGGTTTCGGGCCTTAGCTGCCGACGAGAAGACACTGCGCCGTCCGGAAATACCTCGTAGGTAAGGTCACTGATACGTCTCAGAACCTTGTACGGTCCAAAATAACGGTTCAGAAGTTTTTCCGATAATCCTGGTCGTCGGACAGGGGTCCACACCCACACTCGGTCGCCAGGGTGGTAAACGACGTTTCGACGGCGGAGGTTGTAACGCCGTGCATCTGCATCTTGTTGGTGACCGATGTTAATGCGAGCCAGTTGCCGAGCTTCTTCGGCGTACTGAGTGTATTGCTCGGAGTCTGGAACAAGTTCATCGCTAATATCGCACGGAAGCATAGCATCGAGCATGGTTTGCACGTTGCGTCCGTAAACAAGGCGGAAAGGCGGAAATCGCGTTGTTTCTTGCGTTGCCGTATTGTACGCAAACGTGACATATGGAAGAATCTTGTCCCAGGTTTTGTGGTGTACGTCCACATACATTGACAGCATGTCTGCTATGGTCTTATTGAGTCTCTCTGTCAGTCCATTCGTTTGTGGATGGTAAGCTGTCGTTTTTCGATGACTTGTGCAGCTAAGTTTGAAGATGTCCTCCATCATTTGTGCGGTAAATGACGTCCTCCTGTCCGTGATCACACATGACGGAGCACCATGCCCTAGGACGATGTGGTGCACGAAGAACTTCACGACTTCAGAAGCCGTGCCGCGGGGTAACGCTTTTGTCTCGGCATAACGAGTCAGGTAGTCTGTGGCAACTATGGTCCAGTCCATTTGTTTCCGGAGGATGACAAAGGGAAAGGTCCGAGAAGGTCCATTCCCACGAGATCGAACGGTGCCCTCGGTGGTACAATCGGTTGGAGTAGACCCGCTGGTTTCACAGGCGGCGTCTTGCGGCGCTGGCACTCGCGGCAGCCTTTCACATAGCGATGCACGTTAGACGATAGCCGTGGCCAGTAATACTGCTGGCGTACTCTGGCGAGAGTCCGCGAGTAGCCCAAGTGTCCTGACGTTGGTTCGTCGTGGCACGCAAGAAGGATGTCATCGGGCATATCGGTAGGGACGACGAGTAGAAAGGCTTTGTCGCTACCACGAGCGCTTTTCTTGTGAAGGATGCCTCTTCTCAGACAAAAAGAGGACAGCTCGCGAGGAATGTGGCGAGGAACCTGGGAGTTTCGGCCTTCTAGGAAATCAATAACTGGGCGTAATTCTTGGTCTGCCCGCTGTCTTGACATGAAGTCGGAATCACTAACTACTCCGAGAAAGCCATCTTCATCATCTAAGTCCATGACAGGGTGTCGTGTCCCACAGGTGCTCGAGAAAGCGCGTCGGCATCTTCGTGTTTGCGCCCCGACCTATACACAATCGTGATGTAGAACTCTTGCAAGCGCAAACTCCACCGAGCGAGACGGCCAGACGGATCTCTGAGATTGGCCAGCCAGCACAGCGAGTGGTGATCAGTCACCACTTTGAAGGGACGACCGTAGAGGTAAGGCCGGAATTTTGTCGTCGCCCATACGACTGCGAGGCATTCTTTCTCAGAAGTAGAGTAGTTTACCTCGGCTCGAGAGAGTGTAGGACTGGCGTAAGCTACCACATGCTCAACGCCACCGTGTCTTTGTACAAGGACAGCGCCAAGTCCGACGTTGCTGGCATCTGTGTGGACTTCTGTAGCAGCGTCCTCATCAAAATGAGCAAGAACAGGGGCTGTTTGCATTCTCTGTCGAAGCTCTGTGAACGCCGTATCTTGCTCTATGGTCCAGGTAAAGGGCACGTCATCTCGGGGGAGTCGCGTGAGCGGTTCGGCTATCTTCGAGAAGTTGGCAATGAATCGCCGATAATAGGCGCACAAGCCAAGGAAACGGCGTACTGCTCTTTTGTCTGATGGTATAGGGAAGGCGGCGACAGCAGCAGTTTTTTCTGGATCAGGTCTAACTCCATCCGCACTCACGACATGTCCCAGAAATTTCAGCTCTTTATAGCCGAAATGGCCTTTTTGGGGTTTCAGCGTGAGTTCAGCTGAGCGAATGGCTTCCAGAACCGTTCTTAGGCGCTTCATATGTTCTTCGAAGCTCTCGGAGAAGATGACCACATCATCGAGGTAAACAAGGCAGCTTTGCCACTTCAAGCCAGCGAGAACGGTATCCATCATCCTCTGGAAAGTGGCTGGGGCAGAACAGAGACCGAAAGGAAGAACGCGGAATTCATAAAGTCCATCTGGAGTTACAAACGCTGTTTTTTCTCTGTCTCGTTCATCCACCTCGATTTGCCAATAGCCACTCTTTAGATCGATGGACGAAAAATACTTCGCATGTCGTAACCTATCGAGGGAGTCGTCGACCCGTGGAAGCGGGTAAACGTCTTTTTTGTGACGCTATTTAGCTTCCTGTAGTCAATACAGAATCGTAGCGTTCCGTCTTTCTTCTTCACTAGGACGACTGGCGAAGACCACGGGCTGCTGGATGGTTGAATAACCCCATCGTCGAGCATCTCTTTTACCTGCGTCTGAATATAGCCTCACGTTCTTTGGCAGAAACGCGGTAAGGCTGCTGCTGGATAGGGCGAACGTCATCGTCTCTAATAATTCGGTGCTTCGTGAGGTGTGTTTGACGGACTTTAGAAGAGGAGGCGAAGCAAGATTGAAATTCCCTTAAAAGGTCATGAAGTGCAGCCTTCCTCTCATCTGACAGCGTCGAATTAACGTCGATGTGGTCAAGAAATTTCTCACCATCACTCATTTCCTCGGATGCGAAGCACTCCGTGACGTCGGCAACAGGGTCTCCATAGGCTACGGTGGTCCCGCGAAAAAGATGCCGGTGCTCGTAGTTGAAATTCGTTACCAGGATCTGTGACCGTCCGTCACGGACACGCAGAACACTCCGGGCTGCGCATACACCTTGGAGCAGCAGAAGTGATAAGTTGCTTTCGGCGACCACTTCAGCGTCTCGGAGGTCTTCGCAAGTGACTTCCATGGAAACTGTCGCTCGAGGCGGCAGCGTCACACTGTCGTCAGCAACACGCAACGCAGGTCTACGACAGTTATCAGCGTCCCCATCTGTTGCGTGTTGAGTCGAGAAGGTCACGATGCGCTCGCGGAGATTTATGATCGCACCGTATTCTCGAAGGAAGTCCATGCCGAGGATGAGTTGACGAGAACAGTCGCGAAGAACGAGGCAGGTGACCACAAACTTTGACGCACGAATTTTCACTCTTGCCGTACAGCGACCCAGCGGTGTAACAACGTGTCCTCCAGCTGTACGAATACGCGTTCCATTCCATGGTGTCATCACTTTCTTGAGATCTGTTGCTAGTTTTTCGCTGATAATCGAATAGTCTGCACCAGTGTCCACTAAGGCACTGACCTGAAGACCGTCAATCAGCACAGGTATGTCGAGTGACACTCGGTCACTGTGTCCAGGTTTAGTTTTCGGCGTTTCTCCGGCACTGCACTCATATTCTGATGACATGTCGTCGGCTTTCCGTGCAAGCGTCGATGGGAGGTCTTCCGCACTTTGAGTACCAGCGACCTGGCCCCCGAAGGCCGCTGCCTTCAGTTTTCCCGAGGAGGGCTTGGGGAGTGCCCCCGTGCCGTCGCCTCAAAACGTGGCCTATTGGCTCCGGGTCTCCGCGGAGAGGGTGACCGTGATTGATGTCGTGTAAAGGGTAGACGCTGCTGGGCAAGATAATCTTCTATTTCCCTGGGCCTCTGACCAACTTGGGGACGAGGCGAATTAATGGAGAAGCCGCGCTGTCCAAGTTGTCGGTACGGACATTCGCGGTAGATGTGACCGGCCTCACCGCAATGGTAGCAGAGGGGTCGTCTGTCCGACGTACGCCAGATGTCAGACTTGCGCGTGGGTGCTCGGCGACCATCGAAGTCCAAACCAGCGTTTGCTGTCTGAATCGCGACTGGCGGCATCATTGTCTGGATCGGGACGTGCGGCATTGTCTGGATCGGGATTGCTGGGCTAGAAAGAGGCGTGGCAGCTTGCAAGGCTTCCGCGTACGTACGGCGTCGACTATCAGTAGACACAGTAGCCGTTTCCGCATCGACAGACATCGGTTGAAAACGATGGGTGTGTGGCGCCTGCTGGACCTCGTCACGGATGACACTGGTGGTGGAACCGATCTTGGTTTGTCTGGCCCCGTACAACTTCTCCATTTCTTCACGGACGACAGAGCGGACAATTTCGCGAATCCATTCAGCGCTCTTGCTCCCAAAGTTGGCGGAATATTCGGGAGCTGATGCAGCATTCACTTGACGGTCAAACAGGGCCGACCGCTGGTGCAGTACTCGCTCCATCGTTGCCGCTTCAGTAAGGAACTCGGCTACAGTCTTGGGAGGACTGCGCACCAAACCAGCAAATAGTTGTTCCTTTACACCACGCATAAGGTGGCGCAGCTTTTTTTCTTCTGCCATAGCAGGATCCGCACGCTTGAAAAGCCGTGTCATGTCCTCCACGTACATCGTGACGGTCTCATTCGGCATCTGGATGCGTGATTGCAGCGCACGCTCAGCCCGTTCGCGGCGGTCGGGGCTCCTGTAGGTCTCCAGAAGGCGGTGCTGGAACTCACGCCAGGACGTCAAGACATCATCTCTATTCAGAAACCACGTTTTGGCGCCGTCCTTTAAGCAAGAGTACACGTTCCGGAGCTTTGCGGCGTCATCCCAGTAATTGATCGCTGCGACACGTTCAAACTCACTCAGCCAGTCATCAACATCTTCATACTGCTCTCCGTGAAAGGGACTAGGCATCAGGGGGTTCTGAACGGTGCAGTAGATCGGCGTAGAAGGGCTAGGAGCCTACATGGCAGCTCGTGAGGAAGTCATAGTCGCTGTGTCAGTAGGCTGTGCCGATGTCTCTGGCGGTAGGCTTCGTTGCCGGCGGCTTGCTCTGTGAACTGGGGTGTTCACGGGCACAGGGTTTGTGTTCCGGCTACTGGGCGGGGTCTTGTGCATGGGGTGAGTCGTGAGTCCTTGGACCCAGCACCTCCACCAATCTTGTCACGTTTCTGACGACAACCTTGCTTTATTAGGCTCGTTGGGTCGACTAGCCAAGCGGTTCGAGCAGATCTTCGTTGTCTTCTTTCACACGCGGATCTCATACCCATAAACCATGCGGCATTATAGTTGTCTACTTTTGTGATTAATGTAATTTTTACAATGGTAACTTACGATGGCAGCTTACGATGTGAGAAACGGGTAGCGGCCACCGTAATATTTGTTTCGAAAATAGATATGTTTTAAAAAATATTTAGGGCAAATGGTAGAGAAGAAAGGTAGGGAGGTTAACCAGTCTAGGATAACCGGTTTGCTACCCTGCACGTGGGAAGGGGATGGGGGAAACTGAAAGAGAGAGGGGAAAGAGAGAGAAACACACATAACACAGCACACACACAAACAAGCAGTCAGTGACAGTCCATCACGCTGGTGTGGTACGCGACATCGCTGTCAGAGCCGCTTGTCCAAGTTCGTTTTTCTTAGAAACTTCAGTAGTTCCTTGGTCACCTTCAGCTGCGATGTCCTCTGTGAACGACATTCAAGAATAGATTCAACAGACATTTGTCTATTGTCACGGTCCGCTAGAACGGACGCCAGTGACCGTCTCTGAACATCATATAGCGGACAGTCACACAGGATGTGGCGCACCGTCTCCTCGCCACGACAGGCATCGCAGAGAGCGTCGTCGGCCATCCCAATGCGAAAGGAATAAGACTTCGTGAAAGCCACACCTAACCATAAACGATAAAGCAGTGTGTCATCACTTCGGCGGAGTCCTGTTGGCATATAGAGATCCATCAAAGAGCACAGGCGGTGTTGACGGTTTGTCCGGTTGGTCTGATTGCTTGGTGGGCGCCATAAAGAGAGCGTGATCCCCTGTGCAAGCTTTCGAAGACTGCTGGCCGCGTCAGACCTTGAAAGTGGTATGGTGTCTTCCTGTGCGCCTTCAAGAGCTGCCCGAGCGGCATTATCGGCGTGTTCGTTTCCTATGACGCCGCAATGACTTGGAAGCCATTGAAACGTCACGTGGTGCCCTTACTCATGGGCTGTATGAAGAAGACATCGAATTTAAAATACCAGCTGTTCGTATGGCCCTCGACGCATTGCTGATAGCACAGATTGTAGGGCTACCTTGGAGTCGCTGAAGATTGACCATTGTTGAGGTGGTTCCCGAGTGACCAAACAAAGTGCAGTGCGCAGAGCAGCTAGTTCCGCAGCCGTCGACGTCGTGGGGTGGTCAGTCTACTATGGATCAGCAGTAAGCTATACGTGTATTCAGGTGGTAAAATTCTATATGCATATGAAAACTCAAGCCTGAAACACATTTATTGCCCAGAAAAAAAATGAAAACAATTTGCAGCAGACCACCCTCTATTATGGGAGGACTGTATGAAGTGGTTCCTAACAACATATGTAAGTTATGCGACTATGAAGTCTAATATCAAAACGATGCTTAGCAAAAACTAGCAGTTGTTCCGTGTACGAAAAAATTGAAGGACACTGTACATTCCAAAGTGTGTTCGGCGAAAGCGTGTGGCCATTCCACTGACGGAAAGACGGACGCAAAGACCGACGGACGGACAGACGGATGGACGGACAGACGGACATCCGGATGGACGGACGGACGGACGGGCGGACATCCGAATGGACGGATGGACAGACGGACATCCGGACGGACGGACGGACGGACAGACGGACATCCAGGCGGACGGATGGACAGACGGACATCAGGACGGACGGACGGACAGATGGCTATCCGGACGGACAGACGACCATCCGGACGTACGGACGGACGGACGGACATCCGGACGGACGGAGAGACGGACATCCGGACGGACGGACGGACAGACGGACATCCGGACGGACGGACGGACGGACGAACATCCGGACGGACGGACGTACAGACGGACATCCGGACGGACATCCGGACGGACGGACAGACGGACATCCGGACGGACGGACGGACGGACATCCGGACGGACGGAAGGACAGACGGACATCCGGACGGACGGACAGACAGACGGACATCCGGACGGACGGACATTCAAACGGACGGACGGACGGACGGACAGACGGACATCCGGACGGACGGACGGACAGACGGACATCCGGATGGACAGAGGGGACATCCGAACGTACGGACGGACGGACGGACGGACGGACATCCAAACGGACGGACGGACAGACGGACGGACGCCGGACGGACGGACACCGGACGGACGGACACCGGACGGACGTGAGCATGAGACATTAAAGGCTTTCGCCTTAAAATCGATGAGCGAATCTCCTTAGAAATGGGACGCACGTGGCGTTCGGCGGGCGCGGCGTTTCATTGTCCAGGCAACGGACCAACCACTGGGCGGACCACAGGGTGAAGCGATGGTTTCGCGCGTTCGCCGCCTTGAGGGGGAGAGGGCAGAGTCGAAGAAAGAGGGAGACTAATCTGCCTTCGTTTCGCATGCGTTCGTATTCTCGCGCATTGCGCATCGTGCAGAGGCCATCCGCGTTCCAGCGCTCATAAAGTTAATTTATCCTCCCGCGTGAGGGAGAGACGCCACAGCTGGCACCGTGCCAGGGAGCTTCAACGGCGACGGCGACGGCGGGGTGCCGGCCTAAGGAGCTTCGCTCCTAAAAATAGCCGCGGCTTTATATTACTATGTACTCTACTAAAGTAGAACACCATGGGGGGCCCCTCAACAGGCGGTGTCCACGTGGTTTGGTGTTGTTTAGAGAATATCTAAGCAGACCAACTTTAGGAGTTGTGCGATTTTAGTTTCGTCTGTGCTTGTAGAAAGGTACTGAACGATTCTGGTTGTATCGCTCCATAAAACGCTGTCTTTAGGTAGCAGCGGCATTGCGTCTTTTATGTTCGTCGTAGTTCCCGTCAGCGTCTCGAGAGTGTTAAATGGCATGCACGTGCCGCGACGACCGAAATACTCGTTTGACATAAAATTATCGCGAAGTTTTTTTTTGTCATGTGTAGAATTCTCCTGGCGGCCATACATTTCGTCTCTCACAGGGCTTTTATTCCACTACCACCAAATTCGATGAAACCTTCACAGAAACAGTTCTCTCTTCCCCTTCGTTCTGCACGAGGGTGCAACCCATTTATATGGGTCTTACCCATATCAGCCTTATATAAGTCAACGGCATAGAGCCGCTTACGCATCGTAAAAGGTGGATGACCTAAAGTATTATATTCTCGACAATGGGAGAGGTGCATAGCTGTCGCTTCAACTCACCACGGGTGACCTTGTGTCTGTCGCAGAACGTGTGTTTAGAAAATTGTTTCACAATTTAGAGTACTGTAGACTCCACTATGGGAGAGATCTCCCTAAGGAATACCAGCTGTGTGAAACGTAGCACTGAGTCTAAACACATTTCTTCATTTGGAAAAGTAATTGACGATTTAGACATAGACTAGTATATGTGCTCGAATATGAGAAAGCACTGTCACGTTTTGGGGGTGTTAAGAACAAGCTGTTAATGATTAAAGGTGTTGTAAGCACCCTATAATGGAAACTAACCCCTAGGAGGAGCGCCGGTGGACCCTATAAGTTACATGTAAGATCCCGACAGTCTTTCTTCAAGATCGTCGAAATTTACCATACGGGTACACACTAGTGTCGCTAGTTTCATAAAAGACATTTGAATGTCCCGGCAAATTTATTCACAAATTCTCGCTGCAGCGTTCAGGCAACAATTATATTTTAGAGAAAGGAGACAAGCTTTTATTGTGCAATGTTTCTAGTACTTGCACAAACAAATAGAAAGCACTTGCACTTTGGAAGAGAAAACAGCTATACTGGATGACAATTTATGTTGACATTGAAGCGAAGGCTACGGAGGCGGGGCTTCCACACATTCGTGTTGCTCCGCAAGTAGTTCGGCAGCTCTAAGGCTAACTTCGGTTTTGCTCGCTCGCATCGTTAAAGCGTTTACAAAGCTATATGCACGGAAAATGTGAATGGGAGAAACATTTCGATGGTTCAGTGTATATTTTAGCGCCACATTACGAGTATACTTTTTTCTTGGAGAACTAAACAGCGCGTTCGCAGCCGCACGCTGAACTCCTACGTCACGGACGCCATTTTTACTTTGGAAAACGGGTGTGCTAATGAGGTGGTGATGGAAAGAGAAGGAATGCACTCTTGCGAAGTGAACACCAACTGTATTTTACCTACGACTTCCCGCAACTGTTTGAGTCTCATAATAAATGAAGCAGCATTTATTTCAGCAAAGCAAATAAGAATACGTACTATTTTTTTGGCGCGGTAGCAGGCATGCGCTTCGGTTCTGTATCTTCCACAGTGCTTTCAAGAAAAGTTGTCGCCGAGTATAGTGCGACTCTCTTACACATATGAAGAACAAGAGCAGCGCGGTTTTGTGGGCGGTGCGTATACGTTCTTTCAACTCTTCAGACGCCACCTGTGACGAACTCTCTATAAATGTTTGAAATTGATACAACATTATTTCAAGGCACTGAATAGTCTATCCCAACAAAAATAATGTCATAACATGTTAATTTATGTGTGTTATAGTAAGCAATCCTAATTAAGCTGTAATTAAATTTCTGTATATCCTGCAGTCATTGACGCTCTTTTTTTGGCATAGACAGAATTAAATCTGAGGCTAGAAATATAATGCAAGTTCATTTTTGGTTATGTCCACTTTGATCAAAGAAAAAATATACTTTTCACATGGCTCTCAGGAAGCGGCGCGCCGAACGACTCGTCGAACGTGGTAGTGCCTTCAGAAAAGTTAGCATATGCAACAATACACTGCAAAAAATAAAGTTGAATGCATACAAACTTATTGCGCAGGGGGTTTAGTTAATCCAAAGCTCGATATATGACGCTCTTTCTTAGCCCCTAGTTGACACAAATAGCAGGAACATGTGGTGTACGCAGTTGTGTACGTAGCGTGTCAAAAGGTTAAGGCGAAAGCTTCCCTCTAAATGCGAAAATTGACCGTCGGCAATGGTGCCGTCGGCGTGGCGCACGTCGTCGTCAACACGGGTGATGAAAAAAAAAAAAACAATCATCAACGCGTGACGACGTCATCCCGCAATCAGAGATTGCCGAAATTTGTGACGTCACGTGACGACACCTCACGTCACATCGTCACATGGCCAAACATGGGCCGATCACGCAGGCAGTGCAAAACCAGGTCAGGTGCAGAGAGCTTGGAACACCGCCAATCCTGCAGGCAGAGGAAAACCACTATGCGCAGAAAGCTTTCTGATGATGTCGGGGGAAGATGAATACGTCGACTGATAAGCACAATGAGAAAGCTTTCGGCTTCGATTCGTCTGAGGCGAATTCATAAGGGGCACCGTGGAATTTTTAGGTTGTAAACATGGAGGAAGAAAAAAAAAAGATACAAGGGAGCATAAAGTGACAATCTTGAAGTCTGAAAGAAAGAATTGTAAATTTAAGGGCTCGTTTACTTTGTTAAACACATTATTAGTGAGAACTAACAGACAATGATGCCAAGGAAAGTATGTTATTAGAAGTAATTGTAATGTACATGTGAAGAAAGAAAAGTGGACGAAAAGATAACTTGCTACCGGCAGGGACCGAACCTGCGACCTTCGAATAACGCGTCCGATGCTCTACCACTGAGCTACGGTGGCGGTTATTTCTAGTTATTTAACTTTAAGGGAGAAATAGGGCCCTCTCACGAGGCAAGCGAGCGCTACTATTCGCCATCTCACTTCGGGTTTGTAAATGCGGCAGGGTCAAGAGGCACCGTACTCCGGTGAGCGGGAAGGACCTACGTCTGAGCTAACGAAATCTGCTTACCGAGGCCAGAGGAATAACGTGAAGCTACCTCCTAGTTTTCTTGTCTTTTTTTCTTGCTCTATAACCGGTAACCGGCTATAGAGGAACAGCGTCGAAATCCATCCGTCCGAACACGTTTAACATTTTCAGTCATGTTCACAACAGTCCACTGCAAAAGGAAACATCTAAGCGGGTGGCGGCCGCTCGGCGACACCATAACGCAGCGGCTGCAACGAATTTCGCGTCAGAGCAGTGTGTGCAATGACTAGTGCTCTTTCATTGTCTCATGTCATCTGCTGCCGTGCTTCAAATCTTCTCGAAGCGAAACGTTCACGCGACGGAAAAGCACCACGTGCGGTGCTCTGTGCGCCTACGCAAAACACGTTGAAGCCGCCGGCCGGCAGGGGGCGCCGAGGTGCCGGCATTTTTTTCCCCCCTTTATTTACCCTAAAGGCCCGTTGGGCATTACATAGGGGGGGGTAATTGTAGAACAATACACAAAAACTTTCATGCATAAAACAAAAATACAGCGGCACTTATATCATGTGTGTAATAACTCTTGCATAATGAAGCGCATGTGCAATCAAACACAAAGGCGAGAGTATCCAAATAAAAAGTGTACAGAAAGCAGTTGTAAAAAAAAAAGAAAAAAAGGGTATGCATACAATTGACCCACTAGTGTGGGAAAAGTAAACAAAAAGAAATAAATATATAAGCAGAACGTACTTGCAGGAAACCTTATGTATACAATCCATCCAAAAATGTGGGAAAAACGAGCAAAAAAGACAAAGTATGTGCAGGAACAAATACACGGATTCGGGCACATATATAGACTAAAGAGTCATATGATTTCTTTGATGGACAGGAGTACAATGTAATAAGTTAAAATGTATAAAAATCTCAGATAATGGTATGCTTATCCTAACTGATTGTGCTGGGCAATAAGAAGTCTTTTAGTGCTTCTGAAAATTTTTCAACATTTACTTCTTCAGCAATTGATCTGGGCAGCCGATTCCACTCTTCGATGGCCAGATGAAGAAAAGAAAAACGAAGTAAATCAGTACGAGCGAATGGTTGACGAACTTTAAAGGAGTGGTCCAAGCGTGGAAACATCGCATCGGGCGCCGTTAATAATGAGGTAGTATAGGGTGTAGGGTTGTGATATAACTTATGAAAGAATACTAAACGTGACACTTTCCGTCTGCTATGTAGTGTTGCAAGCTCAAGGCTGTCTTTGATTTTAGATGCACTAGAGTAGGGAGAGTAATCTGAGACGATGAACCTAGCAGCTTTATTTTGTAATGATTCTAGCCTTTTGGTCAAGTACGCTTGATGAGGGCTCCAAACAACTGAACAGTATTCAAGTTTGGATCGGACTATTGAGTTATATGCAAGAAGCTTTGTATGTTTATTGGCTTGGCGAAGTCTCCGTCGGAGGAAACCAAGAGTTTGATAAGATTTACTCAATAAGTAGTCAATATGTGTGTTCCAGGTCAAATTGGAAGTTAAGTAAACACCTAAGTATTTAAATGAATCGACTGAGTCTATTACCTCATTATTTATTGTATAGGTGTGTGGCAATAAATTATTACTAGTCGTAAACCGCATAAGTTTTGTTTTCTTAGTGTTAATATTCATCTGCCAGTCATGGCACCACTCGCCCAATTTCCGCAAGTCCTTATCTAATTCTGCACAATCATTATGGTCAGTAACAGCGCGATAAATAACGCAATCGTCTGCAAATAGACGAATTTTTGAATTTACATGCGTCTGACGTTACCGTTAATAGCGAACTACTGTGTTCATCGATGTATTCGCTGCGTTGGAGTCAGTCGCGCCCGCCAGCGCGTGATATGTGCATGCGTGACGTCATTCACAATATAGATAGACAACGGTCGCAGGCGGATAGCTGAAAACAGCCGATCGTATCTTGTATCATATTGTGCTGACGTCAATTGCGGTTATAGATAACGGCACAGTCGCGCTGAAACGTCGCAGAGTTTACAACTGTAGAAGCGCTACACGAATCAATGAAGAAGTGAATCAAACGATGATTCTAAAGCTTTAATGTGCACTTATAAAATTGCTCTCTGTGAACGTCGCCGTTCAGTTAATTGCGTTGGCTCTGCTTAGGATAACGCTACTACCAGGTTGAGGCATGCGCCATCCGATCAGAAAAAAAAAAAGTAGGAGTGGCACTCAAAGTCCCATCAATTGCAACGTCAGGCTGCGAAGCCAAGATACACAGTATAGGCAGACTACGTGACCAATGCACAGTGTTTCCATGACTCTACCCTAAATACAACAAATAATTCGTAGATAAGCCCAAATATGCTCACATAACCTGGTAATGTAAGCGCCCCGTGCCCGATGGGCAGCAACAGCGCAGGATAACAAAAAGATGCCCAATATTTTGCAAAGAGCGCGGAATTGATACAAAAAGCGAGCACTACATTGCCCCACCGACGCGCGTGGAGTTCTGAGATAAGCATTTTCAATGATTTCACGGTAATCGACCTAAAGACGCGGTGTATAACACATTTCATTTGCTTTTGCATATTTACTCTTGCGGTAATAAATTTGCACAATAAGGTGAGCAGCATAGCACGACAGGCCCTTTGCATAGTAGTAACGGCTGTTTCACATAATGTGATCGCAGCGAAAAAAAAATCGTTCCATTCACTCTGCAGCTAATCGCAGTTTCGTTTCACATGGGCTGCAAATGGGTGGGATTCTTGCTCTGCTACTGCCACGGCGCGCAAGTTTGCTTGCTGCTGTTCTTTGTCGAAGGCATTGAATTATTTTTCTGGGTTATGAGATTGTTAAATTTTCGTGAACGGTAAGAAAGTACAACGATCTGCGTATATTAGCTGCAGATCACACGCTTCGCGGAGAACTTTGCACAAGCAATTAGCAAAATGACAATGTCACGAAAGCTTGAACAACAGATCTGGCGTGACGTTGTAAAATAGTGCGTAATTGTTAGCGACGATGAAGTTGCGGTGTTAGTGAAAAGAAAAGAACCTTCGGTTTTGCCTAAATTTGGAACACTCAGTTTCGTTAGCCTACGCGTCACTTTCACTGAGTCGTGCGAGCAGATTAATACTAAATGTTTCGGTACATCATAGTCAAGAATCCTTCGTAGACGTTCGTGTGTAGGGGCGCAGCCCGAAACGTTTTCTTGTTTTTTTATTTAAATGCATAGCACTTTAGGGGCCCGGCTTTACGTCAGGTCTCATGTAGCGTGATCACGCTCAAATTCAAGTGCGCAATAGAGGCCCAACACGAGGCGAATAGTGCTCAAAACCGGATTAATATAAACGAACAATGTCTGAGATAATACAAACTACAGAAATAACTGTAAAAAATAGCAATAATTTACTAAAATTGTGAAAAACACTTATGAAACAGGCGGCTGATACCCACGCCGCACACGAGAGGGTGCAACCGCCCTCTCTGATCGCTGAAGCTACCGGCGTGGTGGCGAGCGCACCCTAGTAGCACTAAATGTTGCCACAACGTTGAAGCAACTTTCTGAATGTTGCGGCAACGTTGAGTCAACATTTGGAGCTACTAGGGGAGGGAATCCCTGTGTCGCCCGTGCCACCCACTTCCTCAGGTTTCGCGGAAGTACAGCTGCATTCAGCGCAAGATTTAGAGCTACATCAAGACCTTCGCAAGAACGACAATTTTTTTAGAGCGGGCATTTGGGCTTGTATATATGCACAATCAAATCCAAGAAATTTCGAGGGTGGGGGGGGCTTTTAATCAATGGTTCAATGGATGCAATGGTTCGTGTGCTACGTGTGCAGGCTGGCAACAGCACTTATCGTTTTTTTCTCTTTCCAATTGACCTAACTTGCATTGTAGCAATGCTTTTCTGTGTGCACTGGAACTGTAAGAGGTGCCGGCATCGCAAGTACAAGTCAATTATTACTACCCAGAAACTGTACAGGATCTCGCAAAGGAGGTCTGGAAAGCAGAGACCAAAAATTAATTTCCAAGTAGATCGAAATTCGCTGAAACCACGTAGGAAATCTTCCCTCATAGTGAGCCTTTCCCACAGGATTTCTTCGCGTATAGCATTTAGAAGTGTTTATTTCTTGCTTTTATTTTCCTGTAAAAAGAACATCGTGTTCATTTCGAGTGCAAGTCCCATTTCATTCAGCGACCGGATGAAATGAGATTACTTGCTTACAACTCACGTTAGCGAGAAATCTCTGGTAACCCAAGAGCGCAAAAAATGAATTGCCGTTTCTGAAGAACCAACCATAGCCGGAAATTGAGTTGAAGAATTTTCACAAACAAAAATTAAGAGAAAGGAAATATGATTCACGAAAACTGTCGCGTAATGGCACGGAAGTATTGACTGAAATTGCTTAATTGCATTGAGCTGATCGCTCATACTAAACAGGTAATCAATATCTTCTAGAGTTTCTATTCGATACTCTTCCTAATTATGCCGAAGAGTGCCCCGGTCCCGATCGGGAGAGAGCGCTAACTCGGTCGTTCGCGGCTCTTTTCTGTAATAGTGACGCAGCATCAGTAATTAATTCGTTTTGTATTTATCTGCGTAATAACATTCCCGCAGTTGATTTCTTTCCTTGTTTTTTGCCTGTGAATGAAAGGTAAGACAGCGGTGACTGTTAATGAGCATTATCAAGCACTATTAACGAGAAAGGCAACCAATCTGGAGAAAAATCAATTTGGAGATTTCCAAAATCCTTCGTGGCTGTAATCTGATTATCGGGTTCGTTGGAAACGAGAGTCTTCATTGGAAGCTCTGAGAATAGGGTCACACCAGCAGAAAGGAGAGGAAAATACCGTTTGATGTATTATGAGGAGAAATAAAAAACGAAAGAAAAATACGAGGTAATCAGTTTGTGCCCCAAGCAGGCACTGCAAACCGAGCAGTTCCTGACTTTCAGCAAAATGTACCTGCGCATTAAAAGTTCTGATAGCGAGGGAGCTCAGTTTTCTTTACGAGTGTCCCCAAATACAAAGATGCAGATACGAGAAAATAATAAAGACAAAGAGCTGAGCCTGCAGTCAACATCCCGTTTAATCTCAGACTGGTGAATGAGCTGCTGAATGAAACGAAGCCAATTTCCGTTTCAATCAACCGTATATTGACGGCATGCTAACCTGTTTTTTTTCTTCTTTTGACTGCGACTGAAACCTGATTTCCTTATTCTCTTCTGTATATCCATGTTATCATTTATTTATCATTTAGTATTCCGAGTGACCTCCTTTTTATGCTCGTTATTTGTTAATCAGGATTGATTTATATTGTATATAGTCTACACAAGAGTAGTTATTTCATATTGCTGTTTCTATGTCTTAAATGGGGTGAAAGCGTTGATAAATCCTAATGGCTTCGGGCTTTCACCCCACAGCGTCACTTTTGTCACTGCTCTATTGTCTGCCCTTGATGTTGAAGTAAAATGAACTGAATTGAACTGCCGCAGTACTTTTAAATGCCAAGCATTTCTTTGCGTACAGCAGGCACTTTGGGCGTTTCCTTAACTTGACGTGATCGCCTCCTTAAATTGAGGTCGACCAAAGTTAGTATGAGAGGGTAAGAGGATTTGACGAATATGTCTGGCTGGTCGTGATTTGAATAACGTGAAAATCCCGTCGCGTACGTCGTCAAACTCATTTCTCCAGACACGTGTGGCTCATACCAGTATACAACGGGCTGCAGTACGCGGGTATGAGCCACAGGTGTTTCAGAATTTATGTCTACCCAGGAACGGCGAGCACGGACATTGGTAAATTAAATGCGAGAGCGGTAAGAAAAACTGACAATGGCAGCGTTGACCCGACGAATGCAAATAATAGAAATCAGAATCCCATCAGGAATCGAACCCACGCAATCTGCGTGGCAATCGAATATTCGAACCACAGAGCGACGTCAGGTCTCGAAACTGCTTTGGCAGAAGACCCTATGCGGCCGTACTGTTGGTGAAACGTCAATCGTGTTTGCATTGCTGGCTATATAATTTTCAAAACGTTACACACGTACTTCTATAATGAAGGAGTCATGTCTGGTTAAGGTCAATCGTATACTTAAGCGCCATCCACTGTAGTTGGTTTACGTAGCACTATCCAGGGCTACCATTCTCGCAATCACAAGCGCTACATATCAGCTTACCACTTCTGGTGTTGGTAATACCCATGTTTCTGTTGGCATCATTACGCATCTGTAGACAACTGGTTATATGAAACATATGCGAATGTTCAACATATATCGGTGTGTACAACATTTGTACATATCTTTAGCGTCATTTCATAACCTTTCGCTTAATAGAAAAATTACAGCCTAGTCACCTTCCCTCCGCATGCTTCGCATAACATCGATTCCCATGGTACTTGGGATCTGCCAAATTTTTTTTAGGGGCGAAGCTCCTTATGGCCAAGCCTTATCATCCGTTGTGTTCATGGTATAGAACCGTTGCTATAGTCAAAACATATGTGAGACACACACACACAAAAAAAAAAAAGGTTTTTCAATAGACTTCAACGTAGACATACGCTAATTATAAGATAAGAGATCGCTGTTCCCGGTGATAATAACCTATCGAGAAGAGTATTGATGAGTTGATCTCCACTAAAATGTGCCTAGATGTTGAGGCTTCTCAAGGAAACCTGTAACACAAAGGCACACGTCGAGCACTATATGTCCCAGCAAATTGCCCGTATTAAAATGGTATCTGGCCACCGGTAAGATGACGGGGTCTTGGATTCACTTTCGAGGCATATCCTCCGCTCCATAATTTTCTAAATCCTCCTTGAATTGCCCAAGACGACTGAAAGGCGAAAAAATTTACATTTCTATATGCACTTTATGTCACTCAATTTGCATTATATGGGACAACGCTCGGGTAACGTACGGTTATTCAACGATAAGATACCCAGAGCTTCGCTCACTCGTCGTGATTCACTTCGTGGTGATGCGCGGATTTTGGACATGAATAGATGCTGTGAGCGAGGCGGACGCTTGGGTTAAGGTCGCTACCTGGCGGTGTGTTAATGCTTCGACAAAATAGCACTTCTATTAGAAACGCGCCGAATGGGACGGAGGCCTAGAAAGGACGCATTGATAGAGCTAATTCCGGATGTGATGGTCATGATGCATTACTTCACTTTACCAAGAGCAATGGCAGAGGACAGTGTTATATATAAAAGGCGCGTTTGTAAAGGCGTCTGCGTGTGTGACCGTGGCGCCGTGGATAGTGTGCCCGATATCTGTTGTCGCGGACCGAGAGATCGTGTGTTCTACTCCCGTCGATGGAACTTTTTATATGCGAAGCATCTTATGCTCAGGGCTTGTCCATCGCCGTAGCCGCTATTTCTCATTGCTCCCGCTAGAGGCCGATGACGATGACGCTGATGACGATGAAGAATAAGCGCGTTCCAGAACACACATTCTCTTTCTGCCATCACGGCACAGCACATGGAATGTAGCCACTATGGCGATCTCACAAAGATCGCCAGCATTAAGAAGGAGCAGTCCTGCGCCAACGTCATCGCCGTTCTGCAGCGGGAGTATGCCGCTGACGATGATCACAGTGAGTACGCCGTTTGCTCTATGTGCAAAGATTCGTTGGTGGCGGGCAAAGTCCCCGCAATGAGCGTGACGTACGGCTACCGCTACCCGAAGAAACCGGATCACCTGCCCGAGCTCAACCCGGTGGAGGAACGGCTGATCGCTCCGCGTTTGCCCTTCATGAGCATCAGGCGGCTAACGCTACTACCACCAGGGGAACGTGCATAGACATCGCCTTCTCACACTTTAAACTACAACATTTGCAGCAAGATCCCTTAACTTTATACTTCACGGACCACAAGGCCGTTATACTCAAGCGGAAACGTTCTCCGGAGCTTAAAGTCATGTATGATGATGAATAAAGAGCAACTTTACAGAACTCCCATGGCTGCTTCGCATACTACTCAGGGTTCCCTTACGGGGAGATGTCCGCGACTTTTTGTCTTTGTCTGCTGATCGTGTGTATTTTTTCGACATTATTTTCGGGACCGCAATACGGCACTGAAGCCTCGGTAGACCCCGGCATAAAACACACTCGTTTTAAAAACAATAAAATATCACATATTCAAACGAAAACAAGAAAAGAGAGCAAAAAAATGCCAAATAAAAAATTGGCCGCGTATCTGCGTGCTTCGCTGCAAATGTCGTCGAAAGACGATAGTCTTGTGCCGGCCATACTACTATGTTTTGCCTTGCCTCAGACAGCGCCTACTCTATGTGGAATCGGCCGCATCTGGCTGGCATTGATAAAATAGAGGAGGCGGTGCGCGAGATATGGACGCCATCGAAAAACATGAGCTTGTGCTGAACCAAGGGCCACTGACAGCGGCAGCCCCTTATCGTCGGCACAGGGCTTTTTCGTGCATAGCGTCGCAGTTCGAGCACAGCGTCGCATTTTTAGCGCAGCCTAGCAAACACCTGGGTCTTTAGAATAAAGGAACACACGACCTGATACCTGATACTTAATAAAGGAACACACGACCTGATACTTATGTATTGATGTTGCGCCTCAGATTGCGTAATATTTGCCTTTTAATTGAGAATGTTCACAAGTACAAATGCAAACGCCAGTTCAAGATGGCTGGGCGTTCAGCATGTAGTTAAAATTTGGCCGATGGCTGAATGTGAATCGGGTGACAGACAGACAGACCAAAATTTCTGTGTTGAAGTATCCCAAGAAAGACTATCGTCTTTAATAGCATCAACGCATAGGCGAATCAATGCTGCGCAGTTGGTAACCGCTTTCATTTGGGGTGGAAATGGCTTCGAGTTTTTTTAAAAGCGGGAGAGCTTCCTTTCCACTAATGTAAGCGCTAAACATATTGGAAATAAAAGTTCTGCGCTTCTCGACAAAATATCATTTTTGAATCAATGTTGAGACCAAATGATTGGGTACACTTCGACAACAACGTTCAAGTATATTTCGATTGACAGTAGCGAAAGAAGTGGGTGTCTGTATGAATAACTTCAACTGTCTCGTTCAGCCGGGTTTGGTTGTCACAAGCTTTACTGGATGTCGCCTACCCCTATTTGCTTGACTTACGTACGGCTTAGCGCTTTTCCTCTGTAGGGCACACACTATTCTAATCGTCAACTAGTTTGTTTTAAGTACACGGACATTAAAGAGCCCTTACACCACTGAGATTGGCCGCACCAGCCGCATTTCGGTGAAGGCGAAATACTAGATTCCCTTGTATTTAGATTTGGGTGCACGTTTAATAACACTAGATAGTCAAAATTTCTGGAGCCTTCCACTACGGCGACTGTCAAACATATCGTGCTATTGGGACGTAAAATCCTAAAAGTTATGATTATTGATCACTAATAGACGCTCTCCTGTGCCTTCCCTCGAACTTCAGCGGCCGTCTTGTTTCCTCTCTGATTAGGTGATGTCGCGAGCAACAGACGCCGTGCAATGGGCGTACAGGAACCTGTGGGTCCAGGGCCTCCTCTATATTGAAAAAAAAGAAAAAAAAAAGAACAAGAGGCGTTGAACTGCCGGTTCGCAAGGCAGCAATTGTCGATGTGTCCATCTAACTCACTTTTCCATTTCAGCGGAGTGCATTCAGTTGCGACTGAAAGCGGTGAGCCACGACGCCATCGTGCTCTTGAACACGTCGAGGCCCCGAAGCTACACAGCACACTCCAAGCGCAAAAAGACAAAAAAAAAAAAAGCCGAAATGTGCAGTGACGGAACACTTAAGCCTTACAAGCAAGACCTCGCGTATCAGCGCATTCCAGGTGCTTGAGGAAGATGAAGGGAATGCGGAGTTCACTGGTGCGTCAGACGGACGGCCACCTAAAACCTCATTTGAAGGCTTACGTGCTCACAGATTCAGTGTTAATGCACCTCCTCTTCTCTATTTGTGGCCCGAAGCTAGATCCCCGGGTTGTTGGGCGATAGTATTGCCTACCTTTGACATCATTGTGATGTAGAAAGTTTTAACGCGGTAGCGTTAAAAAGCTCCTTTCGTAGAAATCCCGGCGTCGGTGTCGGCGTCGTTGGTTGTGAGCGAAAAATCATCATCTTTCTCCGTGACCGAAAAATCGAGAAAGGTGCAAATAAAATTTTAAAAATTTCGGTTTGAAGTGAGAATCTAACCCAGGCCGCTTGCGTAGCAAGCAGGTGGCAGACCACCTGCTTGCTACGCAAGCGGCCTGGGTCTACCACAGAGCACGTCATCGCTAGGAACTGTTTTAGAAAGAAAACACAGCATATCCACGGAGTGAATGATGATGAGTGGGCGAAGCTGCGGAGGTTCATCGGTAAACCGTGAATCTTCCGTGAATTCTGCCCGGTATATCATCACCGACGTGAGATCGGGCGCGTTTATACTAAAGGGTCGATGAGAGTTATGGTGACTGAAGCAATCATGGTTACACCGTGAAATCTTCAGTGGTTTCGCCCAGAAGTAATCAAAGCGATAGTGTGTGTGAAATTTTATTCAAACTTCAACGACCGGTCGTCGTCCATAGTCCGCCAAGCAGCACCATCCGGCAAGCGCACTCGTACGGCGGTCCGCGCAATCGAAGAGCAGCTGCACCGCCAACGCCATCTAGCGTACATTCACCCAACCGCCATATTGTACGCATGTCTATAGGACAGCGCCCTCTCGGAAACGAGACGAGAACTGGAGATGACATCATATCCACGGAGTGAATGATGATGAGTGGGCGAAGCTTCGGAGGCGCGTCGGTAAACCGGTAATCTTTCGCGAATTCTGCGCAGTACATCATAAACGACGTAAGATTGGGCGCATTTATACTAAAGGGTCGATGAGAGTCATGCCGACTCGCAGCTCACTTTAATTTTACATGTACATTGTGATTTTTTATTGTTTAATCACGCACAGGAGACATCTGACACCGGCACTACCTTGGAGGTCGAAATCCAGTGCCTACTGGCTACTCAGGATGCATGGATCACCGAGGACCACCGAGGTGATGCCTTAAGGAGCTTCCCCCTGAATATATTCATCGTATACAAGTACCGCCATCTAGCGGACATTACAAGAACTAAACGAGAGGTGGCTACCTACTACATACATTGAGGACGCACGACGCACGGCTTAAGGAGCTTCGCCCCTAAAAAGAACGCTATATGGATGTCATGTAAAGGAAGGAGTTTCTTTCACGCATGTAATTTTTGATGCCAGAATTGTAGAATTGCACTAGACGCCAAAACAAGTGAATTGCACATCGAGTGGGTGGTTTTAATCTGCCCACCCTTTACAAAGGGTGCAGCTGCGCAAGTGCACGTGGCACGTTATGCACGAGTAGTGGGTACTTCTCCAGTTAGCAAAAGGAAGAACTATGGCGTATTGGGCACTTAGCAACCGTACCTCCAGTAGATATTCTATGATAATGAGGGAAGCTTTCTGACGCCTAAAACACCGCAAGAATTTTAGGACGTCTGAAGGTTTCCCTCATTATGATGAACCAACTAGCCCAGCAACAAGTACTTCTATTCTATGATAGTTCGAGAGGGCAAATGTTGCCCGCACGGACGTTATTTTCTTTGCGGCATGATTGAAGGCAATGCTGGCGGGACCCGATTACGCTATCGCCTCCAACACTTAAAGGCAAAGCTCGAGTGTCCTCCAAATCTTTCTGTACTTATGGTACCCTACTAAAAACACCAGAAAAAAATGAAACACAATTACTAAAATTTTTATGCGCTACTACGGTAATGACAGAATAGTAGCAGTGGCACAAAGAAATCAAATGAGCATTAGTTTGAAAGGAACTCGGCTGCGTTTCTGTTTGCATGCTCTAGTGAATAGTGAATAATCGTTTGTGAACTCTCTCAATGCGGGGTATAACATTTATTTCCTTTTTTTTTTGTGTACAAAAAGATATCAAAGCGTGCGACCCTCGCCTCTGCCCACGCACAGACAGTTGTGTGAAATGCTAACGGAGTATAATTGAAGGCTAACGCAAGCTGGGTATGGGATACTGGTTGCAAACTGTTGAAGCTGTTTGGCTAAGTATAGGGAAATGTGGGCTACTTTAGCCCTATTTTAGATACAATATGGCAATTCCTGCTTATTGTGGGCTATTTTGTATTATCGCAGCCAACTATTTTTTTTCTTGTTACTTCAAGCCTAATCCTGTTCTGGAACAAACTGCGCTGATACGACAGTTCCAGTCGGCATTCTAAGACTGAACCAACCGTGTTGTTTTCAATCTTGAGTTGGTTCAGTGTTGGAATGCCGAACCGACCATTTTAGCATGGCCTTATTCAACTTTTTACGCAATTGTGGCCTACTAGACAGAATATAATGATCGCATTCCTTGTCTTTCCTTTTTTTTTTCTCCACGTCGAATTTTTCTCTCCAAATTTTGAATAACTCCTTCCCCCTCCTTCAAGTAAATGTTAGTAAATCAGATCATTCAACTTCATTTCACCTCCCTGCCTTCTATCTTGACTTATGAAAACAATAGACTTCTAGAACAAACATCTAAATTCACTTCAAGAGAGAGCGTACGAAATATTCCAGATTGCTCAATTGTCGTTCGAATTGCTGCTTTTTAAAGCAAATCCAATGTTTTGTAATACTTTCCTTCTTTATCCTCTTAAAGAGACTCGCCCAACATTTTCTCTAGACATTGCTGCCGTCAGACACAAAGTAAGCTGCAGGGACATCAAGATAACGTATGCGCCACGTTAAGAACATCACCCGCTTGTGACGACGCATTTCTCATAGCGCCAAGTTTTATCGTGAGCGTGTTATGCAGATGAGACGGTGATTTCTCAAACTTGATGTGACGGCGCCTAAAATATTCGCTGTTCGTATGAGACTTAAACGAGGCGAAATGTCTCCATGTACGTTCCGCACAACGTGCTAACGGTGGAAGCAATATAGAACAAAACTTTTTCAGTGCTTCGGCTAAGGCACGAAGGTCGCGAAGCTTTACTTTTACAGTAAGAACTAAAAGAAAGTAAACACAACCATTGAAATTTATTTCAACCGTCGACTAAAATGAAATTTTTATGCACGTGTATGAAAGAAAACGAATCCTGGCGTTTCTTTTTGTATGTGTGCGTGTCTGTGTGTGTGTGCGTCGACCGAAATCAGTACGTAAAAGTTTGAAAGATGTCTTCAACGCGAAAGCGTTGCTTGGCTAGCTTGTGGAAGGGCGCGCCCAGCTGTCGTCAACAAAATGCGTCTGCGAAAGCCATGACCTGAAAACACGACATCTCCCATCGAAACTGACGCTCGCGCCACGAGGCCGCGCTTCTTAACTTGGATGGGGACAGAAGTAATGAAGCAAACAGAAAGGCAGAAGGCAGGGAGGTTGACCATACTTGATTTCGGTTGGCCACCCTAAACTGGGAAATTAGGGAAGGGCAATAGCATGATGAGAGAGCGAGAGAGGAGGCCGGAGAAGAAATATAAAACAGGCGCCGGTCAAGTGTGCGCGACTGTGCCACAGGTCAAAGGCGTTCGCACAAGCCCGTCGTCATTGGAAAGCTCGAGAGTGAAAGTGCGCGCCAAGCAGCGTCGCCGCTGCGACACTCGGTGCGCTCCAATATGGTGTAGAAACCTATTGCCGTCGAAGTGAAGGAGACGGTAATCCCCGCCGCTGAAAAGGAAGCTCCGACTAAGTGGGTGAAGGAAAATGCGTAGGAATAATCAACGCACTTCGTAAGAAACGCTTTCGTGTTCTGATCTAACAAGAACACGCTTAGGGACCCTCCATAACTTTGGTTTCGTGCATGCGCAATGGGGGGTGTAAACGCCGCGGGAGGATGCCTAGAGGAGAGAGAGGGGAGAGCGTAGGAGAGGAGAGAGAGGGGGGAGGGGACGCGCATGCGCAGGGGGGGGTGAAGGCGCCGCGGGGAGGGATGCCCTGAGGAGAGAGGGGGGAAGCGTAGGAGAGGAGGTGTGTGGAGATGGTTTGCGCATGCGCAGTAAGGGCGGTCACGCCGCACACCGGATTGAACTCCCGCCATAAGATGCTTCGCATCTAATAAAGTCACCGAAAGAGCTCTTCCTGTAAATTTTTTTTCTTGCTAATAACATGTCTGTTGCGCACTTGTGTGTTCGTGTCACAGCACATCTGGTAAAATATTCTGTATTTATGTTCGCACGTTTTCTTTTTAGTTCATTAAAAATAACCGCTAACTGTTCTCTGCCTCTGTATGTCAACTCCGATGCCATTCCTTTATGCGATCGTACGATATTTCTATTTCAAACATTATTTCAAAATATAACTGACAGTGATTTGAATTTTCTGCCCCATAACACTAAATGCTTTCATCATTCCCATGAGCCGATAATTAAAGGATGACTAGTGCAATGGCAGTATCAGGAAGCTGGTCTGATCATTCCGTGTTCATTGAGCTGGGATTTCTCTCTACGGTAAATAATCAACCAGGCGAGCCGCTCCCCGTGGCCATTCCCGTCTCTATGTAGCCTTATTACGCTTAAAGAGTAGGCGCTCGCAATTCTGCGGTGTGTCTGATGCCCATGTGAAGACGGCTTTCAGCGACAGGCGTCAGCACGTTAATTATACAGACTACAAGGCCCGGACGCGAGCTCCCGCACGGAAGCGCTGTCTTGGTTGACGCGCCAACTGCCCCGCTTGTAAGAAATACGGCGCTTTGCTGGACTGTCAACGCAGCGGGCGCGCAAGTCTAGAGTGTCTAAGTGCGCCATCAAATTGACGTCAAAGTGACGTGATCGTTTGAGTTGTCTGTGTCCCGGTCGAAACAGCCCAATGCCACCTAGATTTAAGGCCTGCTCACTGCCGCCGTGACGTCACGCGTTTTGACCGGAGCGAGCGCGTACGGGAGGCTGTGAAGCCATTGCCACCAACGTCTTCTGTGAAAAGACAAAACGTTCGCAGCGAGTTTTACATGTAGAATAGCTTAATTTTGCCTTTAGCGTCGGGATTGGCGCTGGTTTAACGAATGTATGTATTAGGCTTTAAATTTGTTTTGGTGATTTATCTGTAAGCCATTTATTACTCAAAAATAAAAGATCGTGCGCTATCGAAGGTGTGACCGATTTATAAGAGCAACGTTTTATGGCCCAACAAAGTGGACGAAAGAAATGAGGTACATTTTATTCACTTTATTCTTTACTTACACAATCACACACACGCGACACACTGAACAGAAGATGCACAGAAACTGTTCCGATTCATTTGCTAAATTTCTGCG
Source organism: Rhipicephalus appendiculatus (assembly GCA_030522465.1). NCBI lineage: Eukaryota > Metazoa > Arthropoda > Arachnida > Ixodida > Ixodidae > Rhipicephalus > Rhipicephalus appendiculatus. The sequence goes on along the minus strand of JALIZH010019688.1, from coordinate 24,164 downwards.
GTTTTCTCTGGTGAGAGCGCTTTTGTACTGTCATGCCGGTTATTGGATCGCTGTATTTGGCAGTCGCCCTTAAGTATTTCGGCTTGAAATGGAGCTCACACCCCTTAAAACCATTTAAGAAAGCAATTTATCACAGGCTTCCTGCTCCGCATGCCCCTTATTGGCTAAGGTACAAATCAGGGAAATCTTTGAGATATCTACAGGCATCCAAATTCGGCTGAGGAGCAGCGGTACATACTTCAAGGAAATTAGGCGAAAATGCTGGCGAGACTGGTGCATAAATAAAATACCGCAGAAAAGTGGTCGGCACAGCGGTAAGAAATACTATGTACTACATAAGAGATTCACGACGCCACGCACCAGCCCTCCTTCCCTTTTCTCAAGAAGGTAATCAGAGGTGTTACAATAAGTCCGCGGTGCTATGCGCAAATAGCGAAATGTTTACTGACCTTGAAGGAAAAACTCCTGTTCTGAGAATATATTGCCACGCGCGTTTATTGCTTCATTTTGATGTGTTCTGTAGTGAACTATAATGTGTTCGGGGTGCGAGCTGAAGAACGTACAACGCATCTCTCGCTCCGATTGTGAAGTCGCTTGAGTGGAGCGTGAAGACGCGTCTACTTTGGGTCGCCGTCGTTTTGCAGCCAAGTAGACCGCGTATCGGAAAACGCGTTCGTCAAAAACGCGAAATCTCTGCAGTTCCTATCACTGTCTCGGGACGCTACGTTATCGCGGGGGCGAGTGTCAGCGACGCTCAGATAAATGTGTAATGTAAAGGCTTACGCTAGCAAGTCAGAAGCGCGCAGGACAGCATTTTACAGAAAGAACCGAACTTGTTAGAGGTGGTTCTTTTAAAACAAATCAAAAACATACCTTCGAATCACGCAGAGGACGCATATCGATGTCATCCCGATGAACGGCACTCTCTCATTTCGATTTTTGGCCGTCCTTGAGGAATGAAAACACTTGGACCTCCGGTACGTTGTCCATAGCGGCGATAGCTGGGTCCGCAGCACTGCCCCACTGGGAGAGCTTCCAGGTGTAGACCACGCAAACATTCTGTGAGCGAAGCACATCATATCGCCCCGCAGCACTACACAGACGAAGAAAAATTCCCCATCTCCCGCTAAAGGGAACCATGTGTGGATGCGAAGCACCGGGGAGATCATTAGCTTGAGCGGGAGGAACGTCGCCGCTCTCATTTCACGGCAGCGGTCCGGCCGCTCATCGCGGCGCTGCACAGGACAGAGAATGAGGCGCGCGCGCTCCGTCATTTTCATAACGCGGAACTACCGTGGCGCCCCCCAGCGGAGTATGCAGCTGTCACACTACCTGTCGTGCGCGCCGCTCCGTACAGGATTCCTAAAGGAAAGTACGGGGGAGACCGTAGGAGAGGGGACGTGCATGCGCTCTGGGGATGTGGGACGCCGGAGCCGCTCCGTAGAATAGAGGATTCTTAGAGGAGAGAGGGGGAGAGGACGCGCATGCGCTGTGGGGATGTTGGACGCGGGCGCCGCTCCGTAGAGTAGATGATTCCTGGAGGTTCATTTACTCTACGGAGCGGGAAGGAGGGACGGACTATGCCCCCCTCCAAACACATGCAAGCAAGTTTAAGGAATGGGGTCAACCTTTGGCGAGAGACACCACATGCCTAGCCATTGTTAGGCAGCCTCTCTCTGCTTTCGGCCATGACTCAAGGAATGGGGTCAACCTATGCGACAGACACCACCTGCCTAGTCGTAGCTAAGCAGGCTCTCTGTGCTCTCGGCCATGACTCTGATGACTGTGGTAGGGTTGACGGCCTTCATATTACTACAGTGTTCCGGTTCGCATAATGGGTGCTTCCCTACATCATGAAAGTGGCCGGACGCGGGACGCGGGACGGGGGGACGCGGGACGGGGGGACGCGGGAAGCGGGACACGGGAGGGACGGACAGAGCCCCGAGCATAAGATGCTTAGCATCTAAAACTGGGGAGGCGCAAAGCAGGCAGTGATGGAGCAGTGTTTCCTACTGGAACATGCCAATCGCTGCTAATGGGATATGAGAGACAGAAGACTCCGACTGGACACAGAGACCCGCACTCCGCTTTTAGTTAACGCGCACGCTGCGAATTTTTTTATTCTTCAACAACGCACAGGAGAAATCTCCCACCGGTACCACCTTGGAGGTCAAGATCCATTGCCATATATACGGGGTGGCCAGTGAACGGTTGTGCAGCGCGAGCAGTCGGTTTTTTCAACCAAGAAACTCGCTAGCAGACGCTGCCTGCGTCGGCGTCGCGAGGCGAGAGAGGGGGGAGCGTAGGAGAGGAGAGAGAGGGGAGTGACACGCATGCGCAGTGGGAGTGTGAACGCCGTGGGCAGGGATGCGTAGAGGAGAGAGGGGGGGGAGCGTAGGAGAGGAAAGAGAGGGGGGGACGCGCATGCGCAGTGGGAGTGTAGACGCCGCGGGCAGGGATGCCTAGAGGAGAGAGGGGAGAGTGTAAGAGGGGAGAGAGGAGGGGAGGCGCATGCGCAGTGAGGGTGTGGTTGCCGCGGGGAGGGATGCCTAGAGGAGAGAGAGGGGGGAGAGTTTTTTTTATTTTTATTTTTTTAAGGGGTTTGCGCATGCGCAGTAAGGGTGGGAACGCGGCACACCACCACCACCACCACCACCGGATTAAGCTTCGCCATAAGATGCTTCACATCTAAAAACACGGTCATCTTTATGCAGTCGCCAAAAGAAACACCAGCACACCACGACAGGCTTCGTCAGGCTTAGCAATCCTGCTCTCTGAAACGGCGGGAGTATGCATGCGCGCGTCTACTAGGCAGAAGACAAGGGTGAAAACTGTATGACGTCAGAGGCCATGCCCGGAGTAGTGAGCAGGCCTGAATTATTTTAAAGACGATAGTCTTTCTTGGGATACCTAAACGGAGAAATTTTGGTCTGTCTCTCTGTCTGTCTGTCTGTCTGTCTGTCTGTCTGTTTGTCGGCACGTCACACGATTGAGCTAGTTGGCCAAACTTTAACCCCCTGCCTTACGACCTCCAATCATGACCAAGAAGCATGTGTTCATACGGGTGAGCGTGGGCAATTAAAAATCAAATATTACGCATACCTGAGGCACAACATCAATACCTTAGTACTATTCACAGTGTTCCTTTAAAACAAAATCTATAGATACGTAATTATAAAGATCCTAGTGTTTATTACGCGGCGCTGCTGTGTATAAAACAAGTCTCCGCCCAGTGATTTAACTTCGACGCTGTGGCAGACTGTGGTGCTGCCACCTGGCAGCAGCATTGTTCAACACAAGCCGATGTTCCGCGGTAGCGCTGTAGATGGCGTCCTCTTCTGTTTTATCAATGCCAGCCAGATGCGGCTGATTCATCGTAGAAGAGCGCTGTCTCAGGCAAGGCAAAACATATATGGCCGCTTGATGAAATACGACCCACTGTACAAGACATTATCAGAGAACGCAGAGAAAAGACCGACGACCAAATTTCAGCGGAGAAACGCCGGCGTCCGTCTAAGCGCGCCCGGAAAACGTCCGAAAAACGAGCCCAGCGGCTAGCCCGGCTATTAAATTGTGGTACTCATGCCGCTCATGCAGTGCAGTCGGCACAAGACTATCGTCTTTCGACGACATTTGCAGCGAAGCACGCAGATACGCGGCCAATTTTTTTCTAGGTGGCATTGAACAGCCATGCTGCTCTTAACTTTCAGTCACGTGACACAGATAAAAGAGAGAAGGCTGAAGCTGCTGTAATGCGTGCTGCTGGTGCTGGAATGTCTTACTACCATTCCCCATTTTTCTCCCCTTTTATTTTCATCTTACTAAAAACGAAGATTGTTATCAGTTACAGATTTCTGCGGCTTTGGCAGCGTTGTATGCGAAAAACCCGGCGCCAGCAAGGCGCCAGCAAATATACAGAAATGAAAGCCCTCAAAAGTACGGCGGTCACGTGCGTACTTGAATGCGCAGTTTTTCAATAACCGATGCTATCTCGGTTAGTGAACTTGTTGGCGATGAGCCTTTTCTGAGACGGCAACCTGATCTTTTATCGAGGTCACTTGCCCTTCTATGTTTCCAAATTTCATTTTTACCTTGACGTGAACGCAAGACCGTCGTTGTTGCCAGCAACGAATGATGTGCTGCGCTGCTAAGCAAATGAGTGATGGTCCAGTGACCAGCATGGAGCAAAGAAGGAAGAAGGGAGCATTGCACTATGTGGTAGAATAGAAGAAGGAAAGAAAGAAAGAAGGAGAGAAATAAAAGTATTACGTCAGGCACACAGACAAAAGCTTCGCTTACCCCAACTTTCCCAATAGGGCAGGGCTTCTGAATTTCTTTTATTGAATGTGCTTAAGAAAAGCTATGTGCGTATATGTGTGGCACTGGCTTCTGCTGTTCTCTGTACACTCTACCGTTACGCGTGTACATTTCGGCTTTGCGAATATTTTTGTTTGCTTAACTTTCCTGTTGAGTGAATATTTGTGTGTATTGCAGAACTGGGACTAAGTGCGCGAGTGTTCGTCCACGCTCCTATTTGTACAGTTTTGTGATTGTGTGTGCTTATATGTGTGGCGCTGGCTACTGCTGTTTTCTTGAACAATAGTTCAAGAAAACAGCAGTCCCAGGTTCTGCAATACACACAAATATTCACTCAACGGGAAAGTTAAGCAAACAAAAATATTCGCAAAGCCGAAATGTCCACGCGTAACGGTAGAGTGTACCAATCTCCTCACCTTCCTTTTTGTGATTAGTCCAGGCTTAAGGCTTAGCGTTGTTATCTTGAACAAGGTTCGGGAGATAGTGTAGGGGATATCTCTTTTTTTTCTCCGAAGGCCGCTGCACGAAGGATTCCATGAAAGCGTCCTGTCGAATATGTCGCTTCTTGGCGAGGGACGGGCTTGTTATCACGGCTTACATTGCAGAGGCGCCATGACAGCGCTGTCCCGCTCACATCAACTTTGAACACGTGGGCTGCATAGGAGAAGCAGCTTAGTGCGGACTAGCGAACGTAAGGCTAAACTTCTGTCGCACAGGCATTCAGAGGAGCCAGAGCCTTTTGTGTGCGGCGTGTTTAAGGCTTAGGCATGGAGCTTTAAGGCTCAGACGGATTAACAGGGACATAGGCGGAGAGTACGGGGGGGGGGGGGCTTGGGGGGCTCGGGCCCCCCTCCGGACGGCTTCATGGGTGGCGGAGCCCCCCCCCTGAGGCCGGCCCGGAATATTTTTAAGAGCTTGCCAATTGTAGCTTCCCAAAAGGTCTATAGTGGTAAAAAATGGTATTTTCTACCATTTGAGAGTTATTATTTGCTCTCTTAAATTGAATTCACGGGCATAATTAAAGCTTCCTGTGCCACCATTAGACCACTCTCTCATGTCTAATGCATTGTTTAAAAAGTAAGTAAAGCATGTCAAATTGTCAATGAAGTAATTAAGCATATCCCACGCATAGTAGGAGTCGATTTTATGAGATGCAGTGAGCGAGTAGCAGCCTATGCGCCCTTTTTCGCTTTGAGCCAAGCGTTACGAACATTTGCGTGCGCAAGCCTATGGTTGCGAGGTTGATGGATGTCTTTGCGTAAATTTAAAAATAAATCTGGAGTCTCCCACTTCAGATCTTCATAATGAAGAGGCTGAGGTTCTATCACAAACTTCGATTTGGGAGTCGGACTTTCTCCCTCTTTCTCTCTCTCTCTCTCTCTCTCTATATATATATATATATACGTAGATTATGAAGAGTCTGGCTTCGGTTGCCGTAGAACAAAATAGGAAAATATATACACGCTTCTAAAAAACTGTTTATTGGTGACGTTTCGATCGGAGACCGATCTTCATCAAGACGATGAAGATCGGTCTGCGATCGAAACGTCACCAATAAACAGATTTTTAGAAGCGTATATATATATATATATATATATATATATATATATATATATATATATATATATATATATATATATATATATAGAGAGAGAGAGAGAGAGAGAGAGAGATATGTGGAAGAGCATGTCGGGCCCCGCCCCCTCCGGGAAAATGAAAACTCTCCGCCTATGAACAGGGATGTTGCGATGAGACTCCACGTATCAATCACAATAATACTTACTGCTGTCAGTTTCTATAGCAACATAATATTTTTATTGTTCTCCACCAGCGTCCTTTATATTAGTCTCGGCGTCCTTAACTTATGTAGAGAAGAGAAAAACAGTGCAATTATCCGCTTGTGAGGAAAGGGGACATATCCCAGATGATGATGATGATGAACGAACTTTGATCAGTAGGCAGGAAAGATGCTCCTCCCCTTTTCAGAGGAGGGGGGGGGGACCCAACCTAGACGACGGTCAGGATGCCGAGGGTTCCTGGCGGCGTCTTGGGCCTGCTGTATTAAGCGGGCTTGTAAATGCGAGTCCGGAGTTGAGGAGTGCGCCTTTTCAGCCATGCGGTCTGGGAAATTCGCCATCTCAGGGGACCTCCGGCCACACCTAGAGCATGTGGCTCAAGGCCGCCCTGTTATTACAAATTTTACACTCGTCCGGATGAAGTTCCGGCGCGCAGTTTTTCATCATTACCGGACTAGGGAACGGTATGTGCCTGAAGTCGGCGCCACGACACCACCTGTCCTTTGCTCAATGACAAGTGTGCTGGAGGACAAATTCTCCTGCTTAGCCTATAATGCTGCGTGATTTCTCTGCACGTGGTCATTGCTTCAAATCTCTCATCGGCCTCCCAGCTCGACCAGGGCAATCCAGAGCCTCGGTCTGTGAGTCCGCGAGCTGTCTGGTGTGCAGCTTCATTGCCGCGTAAGGAGGAGTGAGCGGATGCCCTGACTATATCTATTGTTCGCTGGTCTTTGTATTCAGCCAATATTCTTAGTGCTATCTGTGATATTCGCCCTTCATGCAAAGGTTTCTCACAGCCGTCTGCGAGTTACTAACGATTAAGTGAAGTCGAGGTGGATGCTATGGCAAGTGCAATGGCCGCTTCCGCCGCCTCTTCTGGAGCAGCTCGTTCTTACGGAACCGCTGACCTTATGGATTTTCTTTGTAGTCCACTACTGGCTGTGGTGATGTTGTCATTTCATTTGTATTTCGCAGCGTATTCGTGTGTTGCTTCCGCGAAATCTTTTAAGTCATCAATCTTTTCTCTCTTTCTGCTCTGATTGCCTGATTGGTGGCCGGGGTGCGTGTTTTTTTCGTATCGGTACGATCACTAAATATTTTCTGAACTCATAAGGGATAGCCTTTTTTGGAGCCACATTGATTTGTATAGTTTATGCCCAGCTCCTCTAGTATAGGTCGCCCTGTTTTACTGTGCTTAGTCGTTCTTAATGTGCGATTCTCTGAGACTCTATAGGCTTTTCTGACGTGTTGTGGAGCCCTAATTCAAGTAAAGTTTCATTAAAGGTAGTTATCGGAAGTCCAATTGCTTGTTTGTAAACTCACATAATGATTCTTTCCATATTTTCCCTCTCGGCCACTTGCAGTCTGGGCTGCGGAATCACATATACAACCCGACTCGTGACAAAGGCCTGTACCAGTCTTCTCATATTATTTTCGTTCATGCCAAGTGCCGATTTGCAACTCTTTTTGATTAGGCGCATAATTTGCTGCGCACTAGTTTCGAGTAATCTTACCAATTCTCCGTTATGCCCTTTCGGAGTCCCAGAATCATGATGATTTCGACCGTAGGTATTTCCTTGTTTCCAACGTAGACTTTAATATTCGGTTTATCATTGTTTGGAGCGAAGCTCCTTAGGCTCACACCCCGCCGTCGCCGTCGCCGTGTTAAGCATCGCTTTAGGTTGCAGTGGCCGGTGATTTAAGAGGAAATGTTTAGGCCTTGAACGGTTTGGTTCTAGCGCACCAGAAATTCGAGGTTAAAAGAAATAAGCTCTGTGCACAACTGGTTATAATTGTCGTCTTCACTTTCAGCACCTTTATCGTGGATTGTGAAATGACAACCATCATGATAACGCACTACGGGCGCTTTGTCGAAGGTAGTAGCTGACGCTCTCCTTACCAGGGCGCCGGCTTGAAAAGTTAATGAAACGCTACGCGCGGCGTTCCGTCGCCGCCATCCCCGTCCCGCTCGCACCCCTCTCCCACCTGTCTCTCGCTCCCTGCGCTGCGCGCGCCGCACACTCAGTCGTTCCCGCCACCGAGCGCAGCAGACGCGCTACCCACTCTACCACCTTCATGAAAGCCAGAAGTGACATCACACGCATAGTCGTTTGAATCCCATTTCTAAGGACCTTCGCTCATCGGTTGTATTCGTAGACGGAACAACTGCTACTTTTACTGTTTCGACCTCTACGTATCGCGTCATAGAAAAGGAGTTCAGATTTTCCATTGAGCATTCTAATCCCTTATGAGTGACATATTCTTCTACAATGTTCACTGATCTTTGTAAGGTTTCCTCTATGTGTCGTTCACTACCTCCTGCGATCCTAAGGTAATGTCATCCGCGTAGAGGCTATGGTGGTGTCCTGGAATTTCCTTAAGTCTTGTGGCAAGACCTATGATGACCACATTAAAGAGAAAGGGGGATAGGACTGGACCTTGCGGCGTTTCTCTGCAACCTAGACTAAACTCTCCGGATTCTGTATGGCCTAGTATTATTCATGCAGTCCGGTTGGTAAGGAAGTCTTTCATGTAACAGTAGACTCTTTTTCCTAGCCCTAAACCTTGAAGATATTTATGTATAACTTTATGTCTTGTATTACCGAAGGCCTTCCTAGAGCTTTGTCGACTATAGCCTTCGTATCTTGGGTAGTGATTCTTGTATACAGAAATGGAAAGTTTTTGTATGAAATGCAAAGTATTTCTAAGCGAACCAAAAACAATTTGAATGCTTCTATCTATCTATCTATCTATCTATCTATCTATCTATCTATCTATCTATCTATCTATCTATCTATCTATCTATCTATCTATCTATCTATCTATCTATCTATCTATCTATCTATCTATCTATCTATCTATCTATCTATCTGTGGCGCCTGTTTATGTTATGTTGCCAGCACTTCCTCATTTTAAAGCCCGATCCTTCGTGGTCATCCCCTCGTTTAAGATTTCTTTCCCTCCTTTTCCTTTAACATAAAAAAACAGAAAAATCAACGTCAGGTCCTCGGAACTGCTTTGGAAAAAAGACCATCTTCAGGCGTAATGTTGATAAAACGTCAGATGTGGTTGCAGTGCAGACTATCCAATTTTATAAACATTACATATGTACTCCTAAGAGGCAGGCGTCATTTCGGGTTAAGATCAATTGTATACTTGAGCGCCATCCATTGTAGTTGGTCCACGAAACACTATCCGGGGCTACCATCCTCGCAAACACAAGTGCTACATATGAGCTTACCACTTCTGGTGTTGGTAATACCCATGCTTCTGTTGGTATTGTTACGCCACTGTAAAGAACTGGTTATATGAAACATATGCGACGGTTGAAAATATGTCTGTGCGTACATTTGTATACATATCTTTAATGTCATTTTGTAACGTCTCGCTCAATTAAAAATTACTACCCGGTCACCTTTTTTCCGCATGCTTCGCATAACATCGATTCCCATGGTACTTGGGATCTGCGAAATTTTTTTTATTATTTATTTTATTTGCATCTTTCTCGATTTTTCTGTCACGGACAAGATGATGATATTTCGCTCACAACGAACGACGCCGACACCGACGCCGACGCCGGAATTTCTGCGAAACGAGCTCTCTAACGCTATCGCGTTAATATCTTATGGCCTTTGCGAAGCGTCACCCTACAATGTCTTCGCTTAGTAAAATAATGAAATGAGGCTCACAGAAAGCTCTCGTAACTTATCGAGAGAGAAACTCGGCACGAAAAATTGTCGACAGCTTTGCACTACTCCTCTAGTTAATCGTTTGGGCCACAGGACAGCACGAGCTCGTGCAGCGCTTATAACGGCTTATTTGTTTAGTGCAACTAAAGAAATGCAGTCGTGTCGCTTCCGGGAAAAAAATGGAATGATAATAAACCACATATTTACCCTCTACGACAACATGGTGTCAATTCTGCTGCATTTGGCGGCTTCAAGCAAAGGAGAGTGTTACCATGTCGAATAATTTTTGCGCTTGCACTTTAGCGGGCAGGTTATTTCACCTGTCAACACATTTTGCACGCTTTGGAACAATTCTTTTAGGCGCGAAGCACCTTAAGACCGAGCCTTGTCGGCGTGCGGCGTTGTCCGTGCTCACAGCACAGCTCTTTGTAAAACAGCTTGAGCCGACCGTACTACTGTGTTTTGCCTTGCCTGAGACAGCCTTAAAAACACTAGGGTCTTTAGACTTGCGTACCTATGTATTTTCTAATAAAGAACCCACGTCCTGACACTTACATATTAATGTTGTGCCTCAGGAATGCGTAGTATTTGCTTTTAGGGGCGAAGCTCCTTAAGCCGTAGGTCGTGCGTCCTCGATGTATGTAGTTGTAGGTAGCCACCTCTCGTTTAGTTCTTAGAATATCCGCTAGATGGCGGTACTGGTATATGATGAATATATTTTTGGGGCGAAGCTCCTTATGGCATCACCTCGGCGGTCGTCGGTTGTTCATGCATTCTGAGTAGCCAGTAGGCACTGGATTTCGACCTCCAAGGTAGTGCCGGTGTGAGCTGTCTCCTGTGCGTGATTAAACAATAAAAAAATTCACAACGTACATGTAAAATTAAAGTGAGCTGCGAGTCGCGATGACTCTCATCGACCCTTTAGTATAAATGCGCCCGATCTCACGTCGTTGATGATGTACTGCGCAGAATTCGCGGAAGATTACCGGTTCACCGACGCACCTCCGAAGCTTCGCCCACTCATCATCATTCACTCCGTGGATATGGTGTCGTCATCTCCAGTTCTCGTCTCGTTTCCGAGATGGCGCTGTCCTATAGACATGCGTACAATATGGCGGTTGGGTGAAGGTACGCTAGATGGCGTTGGCGGTGCAGCTGCTCTCCGATTGCGCGGACCGCCGTACGGGTGCGCTTGCCGGATCGTGCTGCTTGGCGGACCATGGACGACGACCGGTCGTTGAAGTTTGAATAAAATTTCACACACACTATCGCTTTGATTACTGCTGGGCGAAACCACTGAAGATTTCACAGTGTAACCATGATTGCTTCAGTCACCATAACTCTCATCGACCCTTTAGTATAAACGCGCCCGATCTCACGTCGGTGATGATGTACCGGGCAGAATTCACGGAAGATTCACGGTTTACCGATGAACCTCCGCAGCTTCGCCCACTCATCATCATTCACTCCGTGGATATGCTGTGTTTTTTTTCACACATTTGACGGGGCTTTGAGAAAAATTTCACTTTCCATCGTCAGGCGTTGACAGCTGAAAGCCTCTGAAAGTTAAGTTCTTGGGAGTGTCTGCTTTAGTGAAGAATGAACTGAGGGTAGGAAGTGAGTGGGGGTCTCTTTATTACGCACACAAGAAAACGAGGGGACCAGTACGAAGACAGGTTTCGCTGGCTTGAAGGGGGGGGGGATTCTTGGAGCCGGGGCGAGTGCGATGGCCGCCGGAGATTCCTTTTCTGAAGAGATGGCCCCCGTCAAGAAACCTTCATTAACGTCTGCCCATTTAAACAAGCTGTATCGCTGGCGAGGGTTGTCTTAGAAAGGGGAATCGCGTTCTCCTTTGACATTTTAAAAAGAGCGCCTGTCACGGGCCATTTTCATATCAGCCGCGATAAGTATTCAGCGCCGCCATGTTATTCGCCCGAAAGTGGCTTTTATCATTTACCGCGACGCCCCTTACTAAAGAGGAGCCGCGTCGTCCGGTGAAGGAGCATTGAAAAGGTTGACAAAGCCATCGACGTGAAACACTGCTCCTTTTTCGCCAGGCGATGAGAAAATCAGTGAAGGCTGAAAGCCAGCATGGGTTTTGCTGCTCACAAACTATACACTTGTGCCACTTCTAAATAAAAAGGCAGGAGCCCTTCTTCTTAAGAAAACTGGGGACACGCCAAGAGCGACGTGTGCGTGCCTGATGTACTACTTTTCTTTCTTTCTTTCTTTCTTTCTTTCTTTCTTTCTTTCTTTCTTTCTTTCTTTCTTTCTTTCTTTCTTTCTTTCTTTCTTTCTTTCTTTACCTTTTTCTTTCTTCCTTTCTATATCCAAATGATTCTTTCTTTCTTTCATGCTTTCTTTCTTCCTTTCTTTACTTCTTTCTGTCTCTCTTTCTTTCTTGATTTCTTTATGTCATATTGTGTAATGCTCCCTCTTAACTTCTTCCTCCATTCCTAGAATCGGTCCTTCAACCCCGTACTGAGCAGTGCAACACTTGAGTTGTTACAGGCAACAATGACTGTCAGAAGCTTACATTCAGTCCACAAGGAAATGTGGCAACGCGAAATAAAAAGAGGCCTCGATAAAATATTAGATTGCCATGTCAGAAACGGCTGATCACCTACAAGCGCGTGATCGAGGGCGGATCAATTCTTGAAAAACAACGCATAAAAATACGCATATGACCAGTACACTTTCTAGGGCTCCATTTGGCTACGCTCGCCGGCCGGCGTGGGATGTTAAAGACGATAGTCTTCCTTGGGATACTTCAACGCAGAAATTTTGGTCCGTCTGTCTGTCTGTCCGTAACCCGATTCAGCTACTCGGCCAAAGTATAACTACTTTCTGAACGCCCAGCCAACTTGAACAGTCGTTTTCGTGTATACTTGTGAACATTGTCGATCAAAAAGCAAATATTACGCATATCTGAGGCGCAACAACAATACGGAAGTATTAAGTGGTTTGTTCTTTTATAGAAAATACATAGATACCTAATTCTAAAGACCCTAGTGTTTCTTAGGCTGCGCTGAAAATGCGAGCTGCCTGACAAAAGCGAAGAGCCGTCGTCTATCTCCGAGGTCGCGCGAGGTGCCGCGTGTTTCATCCGACGCACGATAGCTGGCGCAGTCTGCCCTCGTCGCTGCAAACAAGAGAATCTTTTCTTGGTCGCTCTGCGCGACTTCTCAGCTTTTTACACGGTGCCAAAAACACGGCGCTTGCGGCGAGAAGACGCTTGGTCATGCCAGGACGGAAATGGTCGAGGACAGCATCACAGGTGGCCGCGGATGAGACCAGGACTCATATAGTACGACCGGCAGAAGGCTATCGTCTTTCGATGACATTTGCAGCGAAGCACGCAGATACGCGGCCAATTTTTTCACGCAAGACATCGCCTCTCAAATCTGTGGGTCATCAGACGCTTCGCATGAAAAGTGGGACCACCAGTCGTCCAGGATACAGGAGAGAGCGGGAGAAAGTGTAGCACAGATTGCACCCAATTTGTCATGAGCTTGTATTGAAGCGCAAAGAAATCTGCTTGCTTCCATTGAAGCGTGAAGAAATAGGTTGTTGAATGACCCCCTGCACCAGACTCGTACATTAAGTGGTTGCCAGCACACAGCAACCTGCGGCTATTTTTTCACCAGAGATCCTCGATCAAGAGGGAATGCGAAGACTGCAGCTTTTTGCTGTCGAAACGGGCTTTCTCTTATCGCGAGCTGTGTGAATGAGCTGCGCTCGTCACTGAGCAACTGATTCATCCATCAACCTCCTCTTACGGATACGATCCCATGAGAGTAGTGGCATTGCGCCGCCATCTCCTGTGTTCATGCTGCAGTTCTCAAGGTGCTGAAGGTTCTGTTCTCTTCTTTTTCGAAATTTTTTTGTTCGTATAGGCGTCAGTCAAATCTCGCAGCCTCTTAAATCAAATGCATACTTTTTTATTTTAGATGACATATGATCTACTCCCCTTGCATGCTTTAGTGCATGCTTACCAAGAAATTCGCTGCATTGGTTTCCGCATCTCCGCACACCGCCAAGTACATTTTCTCAGCATTGCCCGTTCTCCAGAGAACATTGGTCCTTCCAAGCAATGGTAAAACGCTGCCGCAAATCTCCACTAAAAATTGCGGGATCCTTAAGCTTTGCCTTTAAGAGTTGAACGCGATAGCGATATCCTGTCCCTAGTGCGTACTTCAACCACTTAGTGCATACTATGTAATGGGTAGCATGCTTTATTCCACGAGCAATTATGAGCGGCAAATGTTTTCGAACTTGCTGTGCACCCACTACGTGGTCTTAAGGGAATGCGCGCAGTAACGTGTATGCCTTTTGTAATGGGTGGGCGGCTTTGAACCACGATGTCATTATGATATTCACATGTTCTGACGCCCGATGGCCATGTACGCTTGTACCACGCAATATTACTGCGATATTACATATTATATTGTGTCGCCTGTATACAGGACGCGTGTACTTTCGGAGCATGAAAGTTATTTTCACTGCACTTCCAAGCAGAGGAAGTTATTTTCACTGTGTTTCGAAGCAGAGGCGTTGCTGTGTGGTTGCTTGCCACGCAGACGGCCTGGGTTCCATCCTCGCTCGAACCCGGAAATTTTTATTCTCTATTTTATTTGCATCTTTCTCGATTTTTCGGTCACGGCAAGATGATTTTTCGCTCACAACCAACGACGCTGCCGCCGACGCCACCGCCGACGCCACCGCCGACGCCACCGCCGACGCCGGAATTTCTGCGAAACGAGCTCTTTAACGCTATCGCGTTAAAACTATTTAACACTTCCACAAAAACGAGCTTTGGGAGAGAGCCTCGTCAAGCTCCAACCTCTGTGTGTGTGTGTGTGTGTGTCTGTGCGTGTGCGTGTGCGTGTGTGTGTGTGTGTGTGTGTGTGCGCAAGCGCGCGTGCGTGCGTGCGTGCGTGCGGATATATTGCTATCGCGTTCAACTCTTAAAGGCGAAGCTAAAGAGTCGCCAAAGTTTTCTGTCTTCATCGTGTGATTATGTGAGTTTTTTTGCCCTTTTCTGTTGTCGTCTGCTGCTTATCCGACTTTTTTTTTGCGATTGTCTATTTTCTATTCTGTCATATCATTTCTACTATTTTTTGCTGCTCCGAGCGCTGAGCATCTAACTCCCGGCGCTGGCGTTGCACCTTCACTTCTCTCTTCCGTAGATCTACGTCTAACTCCCCAAGCAGACGTTTAGCTGTCGCTTCCTTGACTGGGACAGACGAGTTAGCCTTTCAGCGACGCTGGCGTGCACACGCAAGCAAGCGCTGGAGTGCCAAACGTGGAGCCTGGGCGGCTAATATGTATCCGACGTGGGACCTGCGTGACCCTGATGAGAGACATCAGACGACCGCAGGGTGTTCCTATCAACTGCTTCGCAGTTAAAAGGTTCAAGATTAGGTTACTATGTCCTCAACTATAGGAAAGTTATCCGTGTATTTAGATAAAAAGGAGAACTATGTAGGGAGCGACGCGCTCGCCAATGGGAGAGCTGTACGAAGCTATTTCTAACCGACTGCATAGTGTTTAGAACAAATTTTCGACAATCAAGCGTGTTTAGAAATTTATTCTATCCTAGGACGCGATGAACACATAGAAACAGTGTCTATACAACAAGTAGATTAACATACACTAATGACTAAGCACAAAAAATTGAAGGACACTTTGTACATTCCAAAGTGTGTTCGGCGAAAGCGTGTGGCCATTCCACTGATTATGCCATGTCTTTTTTCTTTTACACTCTCAGTGGGATAAGACACAAACCGAATGGGTACGTGTTTTCTTTACCGCGAATCGCAGTGAGACGCGAGACACATCTTCCTCCGTTCGCATGCGTTAGTATTTTCTCGCTCTTTGCGCATCGTGCAAACGCCAAATTGACGGACCCTTTGTAAATTGGAAAGAGTATTCCGTGAACGCCTGGGTCCATTGAGACGGCGTCCGTCAGAATGATTGCAAACTCTGGGCACAGTGACGCTACGCAAGCAAAGCGCGAGCGCTATAGAGTCCGACGCGACCGGCGTTCCGTCTGCGCATTCCGGCGGCCACCTGGCTCCGTGCCAGAGCTCGGATGGACGGACGGACGGATATGGACGGACGGACGGACGGACGGACGGACGGACAGACGGATGGATGGACGGAAGGATGAACAGACAGACAGACGGACGGACAGACGGACGGACGCCGGACGGAGGTCGGACGGACACCGGACGGACGTGAGCATGAGACATTAAAGGCTTTCCTCTTAAAGATTACACCATCTCCCGCTAATGGGAACGATGTGTAGATGCGAAACAGCGGGCGCTTACGCTTACACTGGCGGCGGCGTTGACGCTGGCGCTCATCGCAGCGTTGCACAGGAGAGAAACCTGGGGGGCGCAAAGCACGCAGTGATGGACCGGTGTTTCCTACTGGAACATCCTAATCGCTGCTAATGGGCAATGAGAGACAGAAGATTCGGACTGGGCACAGAGACCAGCAGTCCGCTTTTAGTTAACGCGCACGCTGCGAATTTTTTATCATTCCACAACGCACAGGAGAAATCTCCCACCGGCGCCACCTTGCAGGTCAAGATCTGTTGCCATATATACCGGGTGGTAGGTGAACGGTTGTGCAGCGCGAACAGTCGGTTTTTAAAGACGATAGTCTTTCTTGGGATACCTAAACGGAGATATTTTGGTCTGTCTGTCTGTCTGTCTGTTTCTCTGTTTGTCGGCACGTCGCACGATTCAGCGAGCTGGCCAAAGTTTAACCCCCTGCCTTACGACCTCCAATCTTGACCGAGGGGCATGTGTTCATACGGGTGAGCGTGAGCAATTAAAAATCAAATATTACGCATACCTGAGGCACAACATCAATACCTTAGTACTATTCACAGTGTTCCTTTAAAACAAAATCTATAGATACGTAATTATAAAGATCCTAGTGTTTATTACGCGGCGCTGAAAATGCGCCGCTGTGTACAAAACAAGTCTCCACCCAGTGATTTAACTTCGACGCTGGGGTGCTGCCACCTGGCAGCAGCATAGTTCAACACAAGCCGATGTTCCCCGGTAGCGCTGTAGATGACGTCCTCTTCTGTTTTATCAATGCCAGCCAGATGCGGCTGATTCATCGTAGAAGAGCGCTGTCTCAGGCAAGGCAAAACACATATGGCCGCTTGATGAAATACGACCCACTCTACAAGACATGATCAGAGAACGCAGAGAAAAGACCGACGACCAAATTTCAGAGGAGAAACGCCGGCGTCCGTCTAAGCGTGCCCGGAAAACGTCCGAAAAACGAGCCCAGCGGCTAGCCCAGCTATTAAATTGTGGTACTCATGCCGCTCATGCAGTGCAGTCGGCACAAGACTATCGTCTTTCGACGACATTTGCAGCGAAGCACGCAGATACGCGGCCAATTTTTTTCAACCAAGAAACTCGCTAGCAGACGCTGCCTGCGTCGGCGTCGCGAGGCGAGAGAAGGGGGAGCGCAGGAGAGGGGATGACGCGCATGCGCAGCGGGGGTGAGGACGCAGTGGGCAGGGATGCCTAGAGGAGAGAGGGGGAGCGTAGGAGAGGAGAAAGGGGAGCGTAGGAGGGGGAGAGAGGGAGGGGACGCGCATGCGCAGTAAGGGTGTGGCCTCCGCGTGGAGGGATGCCTAGAGGAGAGAGAGGTGGAAAGGAGGTTCTTTTATTTTTATTTTTTTTAATGGAATGGCGCATGCGAAGTGGGGGGTGTGGACGGACGGACACCGAACGGACGTGAGCATGAGACATTAAAGGCTTTCGCCTTAATACACATGGAACACTTTAACAATGAACCGGCGTTTGTCACAGGAGGAAACCGCAACAGACCAGACGGAGGAGAGCCAATTCAGCCAGTTCTATTTACGGAAGGCCTGCACTCTCCAAGTTACAGGACTACCGCAGATGCTCTGGCTTCCTGAGAGTAATGTTTCCCCGATACTGATGATACTATAGCAACAGCTACAGTTGTAACGAATTTGATTAAGTAAAAGCGTCGGTTGCTTGTAACCTTTATCGAATATCTGTTTTAACTCACCAGAAATTTTTATTTTGCAACGTTTCTCTTCCTCGAAACTGCCAATGACGCATTTCAGCCTCGCTTTGCAAAGGAAAGCGACGCCTCCGGTCACGCTGTTTATAACATGTGATAGCAAGTGACTGCATTAATTCGTAAGTATTCCAGATCTACATCCATTCGAAACTAATGCGTCGCGTCTCACCGTTAACACAGCTACTGGGGCGAACCGGGTAGTGTCACAGAAAACTTTCACTGTGTCGGATGCAATCACGTGAGACGAAACGAAGGCGACAGCCATTTTCTTCTTTATTCTTTAGTCAATGATTACCCCGCTTAGCCCGAAGGCGCTGCAGCAGGGGGGTTACAATGTCAAGAAAAAATACATCTTCATTGTTAGAGCACACTTGTTCACTTGATAAGCGATTCCACTCGCTGACGGAAAGAACAAAAAACGAATTAGCATACTAAGTAGATCTGGTACGGTATTCTAGGATCTTGAAACAATGATCACTGCGCGAAGAGACATAATGAGGACTGTGAAGGTACATTTCCTTTCGAATGCCAGTTTTACCATGAAATATTTGATACAGGAGCTTTAATCGCAGTTTTCTTCGACGGGATGAAAGTAATTCCCATCCTAGCGGATTTTTTCATATTGGTACAACTGTCATTTCTTGAGTAGCGATTTAGGACAAACCTTGCAGCTCTGTTCTGTATTTTTTCAACTTTGTCACTTAAAGTAATTTGCCATTTTCTCCTCAGTTGATGTATTCATCGCTCTCCCCCCCTTCCG
Organism: Rhipicephalus appendiculatus; assembly: GCA_030522465.1. Taxonomy (NCBI): domain Eukaryota; kingdom Metazoa; phylum Arthropoda; class Arachnida; order Ixodida; family Ixodidae; genus Rhipicephalus; species Rhipicephalus appendiculatus. Next base: position 5,517 of record JALIZH010019688.1, on the reverse strand, counting down.
AAAGCTTTCCGCACCTGACGTACTTTTGCCTCGACACCACAATCGGAAGCATTCCAAGTTTTCCGCACATCAGCTGGTTTTGCACAGCCTCCGTGATCGACCTACCTTTGACCAAGCGATGACGTCACGCAACGACGTGATAATGGGAAGTCATAGTGGCGTCCTGATTACGTCATAACAATATCACAAATTTTGGCGATTACCTGACATGGAGATGCCATCAGTCGTGCCAACGTCGCTGGCGCCGCCGCTCAATTTTCGCGTTTGAGGAGGCATATACGGCTTTCGCCTCAATAACGATCTTTCAAGAAGATTGCAACATGGCTAACAGGGTTCTACAAAGTGCAGTTGGCAGAAGAAGTAAATACGTCATGAACGAGGTCATAATACAGTCTACGCTGAGATATCTTGAAGCAAGAGCAACCTTACAGCGACAGTATTAACACTATGTTCAAGGGCATTGTACGGAACAAACTGTTAAATATTCTTAGGGTCGCCCCCGTCGTGAAGAACTTTTGTGGTATACTTCTAGGCTTTTCGAAACTATTAATCACAGAGGAATCAGCATATACGCGTATTTTATGAAAAAAGAAGAGCCCTTGTCAATCTGCAAATACTAACAGTATTTGGGCAGTTGTGTTACTCGGGTAAATCTGATTTTTTTCGCTCATCTTCAGCGCAATTATTGTCGTGATTCGCAAGTGAAAAGGCGTAAGGCTCTTTCGACGAGCACAATGGGCACTACGGGGCTCTTAGTCATAGGACGAGCATTATGGGGCTCAACAAACACGCCTGAAATGCTTCACAGAAACGTTCTTACCTAGTCGTGATCTTTGTAACAACACAGAATATCACTATTTATTAAACCAACTTTAAATTGACTCGCTATCGTAGATAAATTTGCCTATAGATTCTTTTCGAATCCAAGTACAAATGCCGCGAGCTGAACACGAATTTTCGCAATGCGTTACACGTGGAGGATGATAAAGACTTTTAATGAATACAGCATGTGGAGTGTAAGCTATCAGCTTTCGCACTCGTAATTGACTGTTTCGCTTTGATGTCCCATTCAACGTAGCTACACTCTCATGGTGTGTCTGGCAACAGCGCTAAATTGCGCATTTCACGGGGGCTTCAAATCACCATTGCCGACGCGCATATATTGATGATTACGAAAGACTGTCGGCAGGCAGGGACATTAAACGAATACGCTGAAAGTTAAAAGAACTTGCAATTTGGCAAGAAATTTAGGCGGCTCACTCTGTACGCCCTAACGAGGTTTTTTCTATGAAACGGCTCGCTGAGTGGCCCTCTTAAACAGCACTCGGAAAGTGTACGTGCTGGCTTCGCAATTATGATTCCAATATGGCAGCTAACTAATATGGCAGCTAACCGTACCAGAAAAAGCACTGTGTTCCCTGCTATCGAAATAAACGCCGGTAAATGACTTTGAAAATCCACTCATATCCACGAAGTGAATGATGATGAGTGGGCGAAGCACTGGTGATCATTCGGGTAACCGTGAATCGCCCGTGCATTGACCACTCGATCATGCAAATGCGTGACAAACACGTGTGTAGAGTACATACAATGTTGTTTTATTGATGTCATAAGGCGTATATGGTGTTGAGATGCGGACTTCGTTTTCCCTTCATTAGGACCGCCTTGTGATCGGTGAAATGAAGAGCCAGGGGTTCTTGAATGAGATGTAATCTGAAGTTAGCGAAGACGAGGTTTAAACACATCCCCCTGGTTGTTATTGCATGTTTATGGTCATATAAAATGCATCTGAGAGCATAACGCGATGTCATATGCTGTACAAGCCAGTCGTTGTTCATTAAACTCACCTGTCAGTATGAAGGGGTCGTTCTTGTATTTTGTATCGTAGTCTCGCATCGCTCTATCGATGTATATAGTTACGCTGTATCGGGGGAGATTCGGGACCAGGTACATTGTCATGACAACGGTTCCGTTGGATAGTTTTATCCCAGCATGTTCCCCGTTGTGAGCTTGACTAGATATTGGTAGATTGAGATCCACCGCGGTCTCTGAGAGTTTCTTCTTCTGTGCAGACGACTGCACAGAAGACGACTGCAATTGCTCAACGAACGCCGCTATCCTTTTTTGTCTCATAGGCACTCTGCACTTGCCAGAGGACGCTACGAGGCTTTCAGTTCTTGATCGGTAAACTCGGCGGCTTGTAATACCAAGAAAATGAGGTGCTCTCAGAACACATAAACGCGCATCAGCGTCCCCCCTTTAGTCTGGACCAGACCGCTCTGATGCACATCCCGACTAAATCTTTGAAAATTCCGAAAGACAGAGAGTGCAATCATGGACACAAGAAAAAAGTCAGGACACCACAAACGCCGACTAACAACTGAAGATGAACACAAAGGCAGAAAGGAGAGAAGGCACGATAACATATCTGCGTATGCCCATGCAAAAGGCGAACCTATCAATCCGGCACGCGTAGGGGTCTACGTGAAAGATGACTCTTAAGGAATTTGACTTCATCTTTGTGCAAGTTAAATGACAATTTTCGTGCCTTCTTTCCTTCCCGCATTTGTGCGCATCTTCAGTTGTTAGTCGGTGTTTGTAGTGTCTTCACTTCTTTCTTGTCGCCTTGTTTGCCCGCCCTGTCTTGTAGAATATTTGAAAACTTTCGCACGAAACGACAGCACTATGTGCAACGACGCTACTACGTTCCTCCTCTTCCAGTGATAGAATTGGCATCTAAAGAAGTGTCTTGCGCATCGTAGTTAGAGCCGTAAAATTGTCGAAGCACGAGATTTGGAGGCGTCCTACTTAGCGTTCTCACTGCCATCGGTAATCAAAAGTTAGTTGTCTAAACATTTTTCTACGCAAAAATCTTACTTTGGCACCAACACGGCAATCGATGCTGGGATGACGGATTTTCTTGTACCTTCGTTGCCCTTGCAAAATGGATGGCCGAAGTTGTCGCAGAGCTTTCTTTGCTGATTGTGCTATCGCAAGCCGTTTTGCTATCCGAATTCCCTTTACCCTTCGCTTCATTTGTTCGAAGCGCCATAGCGAAATATATAGATTTCTAAATCCCAATGGGCTCTTATGGTATTGCCTGCTTCAGAATGTGCTTACCTGATGATGTGAATAAGGATGGCATATGAGATCGCATCAGCAGGAATTTTAGGACTGAAGCTAAGAATTCCGCTATTTCACTCCATTCTAAGATGACGGCTTTTCTGTCGGCAATGTATCATTGGAAACGGCGTCGGCTCAACTTGCTAAGCTTGTAAGGCGCACGCTCGATCTTTTATATATACACAATGCGACAGAATAAACAAAGAAATACGCCCGGTTAAGTAGGGCTATAGGATTTGCCTGCTGGGTGCGCGGGAGTAGCCTGCGCAGCATCATCGCGTTCAGAGAGAAAGGCAGAGAGAGGGAATAGCCGTACATTTTACCTTAAATTACTATTGTGCTTTTCTGCAAGTTCAAGGCAACTGAAAATGTAGCCCGAGGACAAAGCGCAGCGCTTTGCCGAGGCAAGTGATCCCATTGCTAGCTCAGCACAAATCTTTCAAGTCTATGTCAGGGTTAAAAACACACACAAAAACTTCTGGTTATGACGTCATCCTGTTAAGGAAGATAAAGAAAACCTATATTTTCTAAAGCGCGGCACATTCTTTCGATGAAGCCTGTTGCCGGCACTGTGATCTTCAGCCAGCCTGCATGTTGAAGTAAGCTTGTTTTTTTTTTTGGGAGGGGGGGGGGGCACATGCATACATTTAAGACGATCTATCTGGTTATTCGAGAACACTGCGTACGGCGCGGTGGCCTGGCTACGACCCTCCCCACTGTGAATAACGTATAGCCAGAATTTTTTTTCTGGACAAAATTCACGTCCTGGGCCACGTAATTACCTGTGAATGATATTATGATCAGTTTTGCTGCTGCTGCATTTGGTGCTTCCACTTGTATCACGCTTGCGCAGGGGAGAAATTCGGCCTTGTTGGTAAGACATCAGGAAAAAAATTTTTAGCGCAAAAAGACACAAGGACGAGAATGGAGGACACAACACGCACACAAGGACGAGAAGGGAGGACACAACACGCGCACGTGTTGTGTCCTCAATTCTCGTCCTTGTGTCTTTTTGCGCTAAAAATTTTTTTTCCTGATATACCACGCTTATTACAAGCCATCCCTATCATATTGAAGCCATAGATATCCGTCCGAGCCGATTGAGCTTAAGCGGCTTCCACAGCATTGAGAGAAGCCCCACTTGAACGGGATCTTCTCGGATCTCGGTCATGCTCACAGCTCGAAAGTGAGAGTACTTCCAAGTGCGGTGCGACGCGGAGCTCAGCGTTCGGATTCCGAATGACCTCAGCGATGGCCCGGTCTTTTATACAGGGTTTCTCCGCTATCTCACGAGGTAGTTTAGGAGTATGCCGGCACACTCTATGACAAAGCGGTAAAGTGCATGTTACTGATTATTTCATTGAGTAAGTCGCACTATTAGTCGTGGTCTGCTTCATTTCTTAATTAGGCCCGGCTGATTAACGAACTTCTGAAGCAACGAACCTGGACAAAAAACCCGTCACGGTGGTCTAGTGGTTATGGTACTCCACTGCTGACTCGAAAGTCACTGGATCGAGTCCCGGCCGCGGCGGCCGCATTTTTGGTGGACGCGAAAATGGTTGAGGCACGTATACTTAGATTTAGGGGCACGTTAAAGAACCCCAGGTGGTCGAAATTAGCGGAACCCTTCACTGCAGCATCTCTCATAATCATATCGTGATTTTGGGACATTAAACCACAAAAATTATTATTATTATTGTTATTATTATTATTATTATTATTAGGCTGGGAAAAGATTCCCATGAAAATGGTTTAGATTGGTTTGGAAAACGTTCAATTAAACAGCTTCTGATTTTCTACCTGCTAAACAATAATGTCATACCGCTTAGAACAGATGCCCGCGAAGTACATGCATGCCCATCCACGCGCAGGGATTTTTATGCTTCCTAAGGTTCAGCGTACAAATAATATGCTTCCTTCGCAGCGGTTTATGACAGCGATAAGCGGACGCAGGGATTATTCATTGCGCTGTCATAAGACAGCTCCATCATCACACAGCCACCATCACCACCGCGGCCGTGTCGCGTTTTAAGCGGCATCGCACCCAGCCAAATGGTACGGTCATTTGCACGCGGGAAGTCGGGGGGTGCTGCAATTACGGCTCCATAGGCACGCCAGTAGGCATGTTACGTGGTGTTTATTTATCAGGCATGTGTAGTTCGCAGAAGCAGATTGGTACATGAGATATAGAGAGTTAAAAGCCTTTAAATGAGACATTTTTCAAACCGATCTAGAACTTTCAGAACCGAATTTTTTTTGCCCAGCTTTGTTGCTCTAACACGTGATCAATTAATTTTTTTCCTAATTACACAATTAAGTAGCACACAAAAGTAGTGTGGCTAATTATGATTGCACTTGGAAGTACTCGGCGATCCTACGCATTGTGAGAATCGA
>JALIZH010019687.1:0-36938 GCA_030522465.1 Rhipicephalus appendiculatus | reverse complement strand
ATATAAAATATTGTCGATTCATTGCCGGTAGAGGCAACACTGCTGCTCCACCTTTCAAGCATGCCCGCCTGAGGAGTGCTGCCATCTTCTCGCCCAGTAAAACAGTTCTTCCGAGTCCGTTATGGCCTCGAAGACTACTAGCACCGAGAATGTCCATCTCAAAGGACATGATTTACTGCTATGAGTTCTAGGCTTTTAATATCTGCGTTGCGATTCACGATTGTTTCGTTTGGCGCGGACGTAAGTAAAATTTGACAAGGACCCGGCTTGTTTAAACTCAAAGCCCAGCTTTTACTGGCTTGCTTCGTAGTCTCGCGTTTTAATTCACTGTAGTTTAGCCTTCGCGCTGACGTAAATAATACTCGTTGGTATAGTTAGACGACAACTGACGCTGCGTCCTTCAAAAGGATACATTCGAGCAACGTTGCTTGTTGGGCGAGTTGGAATAGGTCAATCATGATGTAGGACAGCGCAAAAAGCAGACAACAGACGAGCGAGGGCACAAGGACACAGCGCATTATTCCAACTAAAATTTATTAGATTGGGACGCACGTATATATACACAGGCAAAACAAGAAAAGATAAAACCAGGAAGTAAAAATCAAAAGGTGAAATCGAGAGAAGGGCCGATACGTCACACACGTGCACTAACACCGCCCCCCCTTTCCATAACTCGCCAAAAACAAAAGCTCTTTGTCAGAAAGGTGCAAGGAAGACAGCTGTGGTGCCCTATTTGCATGATGTCTCGCACAGGCTTAAGAAAATTGGAGAGGGCGCTGGGGTTCGTGTGGTTTTTTCGGCCCCTGAGAAGCTTTCTGGCCTGTGCAGTTCGACCTCTCGGATGAGAGAGAAAAGAGGCTGCACCACAGACCATAAGCGAAAGTTTGTACCGTGCGTTCAAGGCGTCGTGTACGTCATCCCTCTGACGTGTGGTAGAAAGTACGTGGGTCAGACGGGACGCTGTCTGAAGGACAGACTCCGTGAGCACCATTACAGCGTCCATACTACAGTATCGGGGCACCTGGGCATCCATGCGCGGGACTGCGAGTGTAGCCCTATCTTTGAAAACACCGTGGTCCTTGCACGCAATCGGGACCAAAGGGTGAGGGAAATCATCGAGGCTGAGGAAATCGAACGGTCTGGGGACGCATGCGTGAGCATGCCTTCCTTGCACCTTTCTGACAAAGAGCTTTTGTTTTTGGCGAGTTATGGAAAGGGGGGGCGGTGTTAGTGCACGTGTGTGACGTATCGGCCCTTCTCTCGATTTCACCTTTTGATTTTTACTTCCTGGTTTTATCTTTTCTTGTTTTGCCTGTGTATATATACGTGCGTCCCAATCTAATAAATTTTAGTTGGAATAATGCGCTGTGTCCTTGTGCCCTCGCTCGTCTGTTGTCTGCTTTTTGCGCTGTCCTACATCATGATTGACCTATTCCAACTCGCCCAACAAGCAACGTTGCTCGAATGTATCCTTTTGAAGGACGCAGCGTCAGTTGTCGTCTAACTATACCAACGAGTATTATTTACGTCAGCGCGAAGGCTAAACTACAGTGAATTAAAACGCGAGACTACGAAGCAAGCCAGTAAAAGCTGGGCTTTGAGTTTAAACAAGCCGGGTCCTTGTCAAATTTTACTTACGTCCGCGCCAAACGAAACAATCGTGAATCGCAACGCAGATATTAAAAGCCTAGAACTCATAGCAGTAAATCATGTCCTTTGAGATGGACATTCTCGGTGCTAGTAGTCTTCGAGGCCATAACGGACTCGGAAGAACTGTTTTACTGGGCGAGAAGATGGCAGCACTCCTCAGGCGGGCATGCTTGAAAGGTGGAGCAGCAGTGTTGCCTCTACCGGCAATGAATCGACAATATTTTATATCGAGATAACGCGTCATGTATTGCGGTGCGTTCCGCGTGTAGCAGCGATAAGAGCGCGCCCGATGGCTACGAAGTATACGGTTCAATATATATATATTTGTGTGCCGTCTGCGCCGTTGTATCAGGGGCCCACCAAATGTAGTCTTTCTCTGTTGCTTTAGAACCGGCGTAAGCCCTCAGTGCGAGCGGGAAAGGCATTCTTTTGCTGGATACATCGCCACAGCTCCTTAAAAAAGGTCACCTTAATGCGACTGTCGGAGTGTAGCAGGTCAATTCCCGATAATGATTAACGCTCAGCACCACCGTTCTAAAGCGAAGGAAAAGTAGGAAAAGCGAAGGAAAAGAAGAATCATCGAGGCTGAGGAAATCGAACGGTCTGGGGACGCATGCGTGAGCATGCCTTCCTTGCACCTTTCTGACAAAGAGCTTTTGTTTTTGGCGAGTTATGGAAAGGGGGGGCGGTGTTAGTGCACGTGTGTGACGTATCGGCCCTTCTCTCGATTTCACCTTTTGATTTTTACTTCCTGGTTTTATCTTTTCTTGCTTTGCCTGTGCATATATACGTGCGTCCCAATCTAATAAATTTTAGTTGGAAGAATGCGCTGTGTCCTTGTGCCCTCGCTCGTCTGTTGTCTGCTTTATGCGCTGTCCTACATCATGATTGATACATTCGAGACCTGCCAGCCTATCAATGAAAACTTTAATTCTCCAAAAATTGTAGACGAACTTGAAGGCTACAAGGTGCTCTAGGCAGCTTGATTGGCTCCTTGAAGACCTCTACATTCCCAGCATGCGACAGCCACAGTCCTAATGGGCATATGAGGTCATAATTATCAGATACATGAGTAATAACGTAAAACTTCTAGTAGGCAGTAGATCAGAGACAGACGGATTCGCATTAAACATTTAGTGCAACATAGACAAGTTTAAAATTAATAAGAAGAATTGTTATTACAAAAATAAAACAGGAAAACAGAATTCTATGAACCTGAATCTTCTAGGCACCGGTGAAGTGCACGAGAAGTAAGCCGATCGAAAGCCTTGGATTGTGGCTGTTTCATCGCCCTAACCGTTTCGCTTCGCTGTTAGAGCTCGAGCGTTCTCGCGGCATACGGCGCTCCAACTACAATAATCGCGCTACCTGCAGTACACAAGAAAAAGTACGCGTATAGTTTGATCCCGCTGAATAGCATTATAAATTAAATGCAATCAAAGTTACTTACGAGGGCGAAAAAACGTTAACGGACGAGGGGACGTAATTGCAACTCGCTCCTCGTGAACTAGCAGCTGATCGCTCATCGCCGCTGTCTCACTCGGTGCTTTCACAGCCTTCTGCGTCCAGTGAAAAATCCTCGTCGTCCATATGGTTTCGTTCAACATCCCTCCTGAAAGCAAACAGAAGAATTGCCTCCGCCGAGCGACTTCGACCATTCCGCGCCGCCACGTTAACTGGGCAAGAGAACAGCTACACGAATTTACTTGACAGGGCGCGGAGACCATTTTGCCGATTTACCTCTCAAACCGGTCAACAAGTAAATCGTTTGATGTCTGCTGCCACCTATCAACAAACGTACAAGAACAAGCGGTGCAGCGCTGGCCAATTTGAGATTGCTCGCCAGCCTGCGCGACTTCCCCCGTACAATATTTTGGGATTCATGCACTACTAAAGCACTTACGAATGCTACATGCAAGTAAAACGAGGTGAGTTTCAACTGGAAACGTCAGACGATAAAATTTAACTAACCTACGTGGCAATCAGAGTTCTTAGATGGAGAAAACCTCGCGAAGCTGATATGTGTACGCTGTGAGTGCGAGGTTCGACGCGTTCACGTGATAGCGTTAAGAGCTTGTTTCGAAGAAATTCCGGCGTCGGCGTCGGTGTTGGCGTCGTTGGTTTTGAGCGAAAAATCCTCAGCTTGTCCGTGACCGAAAAATTGAGAAAGATCCAAATAAAATAATTAACCAAAATTTCCGGGTCCCAGTGAGGATGGAACCCAGGCCGTCTGCGTGGCCAGCAGGTTTTGTACGACACAGCCATGCGTATGCTTATAAATACAAGCTTCATCGGCTTGGAAATGCCGTGAATATATAACTCGTGCTTCACAAACACACGCGTCCTATATCCATACGTCACAATACAACTTGTAATATCGCAGTAATATTGCGTGGTACAAGCGTACATTGCCATCAGGTGTCACAACACGTGAATGCCATAACGACTTCGTGGTTTAGCCGGCCACCCATTACAAAAGGCACACACGTTACTGCGCTTATTCCCTTGACACCACGTAGAGGGATCGTAGCAAGTATGCGCTAAGTGGTTGAAATACGCACTAGGGACAGGATATAGCTATCGCTTTGCACTCTTCAAGGCGGAACTTATGGGTCCCTCAGTTTTTACTTCGCGTCTCGCCAGAACGAATCAGAATTATCCTGTCACGGTAGGGCACGGTTTGTTCACTGATACAGGAAACATGCAAAGGTTGTAGCGTTCGTTTCTTGATAACGCTTTAACACTGAGTAAAGCACAGCCAAATAAGGCAGCGACTGCGTAGAACTACCATCGTGGTCTATAAAACCCTCCTCGAGAGGACGCTCGTGAATTCCGCTTGGTGGCGCGACAGTCTATGGGCATTGCGAATTCTTTCACGGAAAAGTATGATTAGCGAGGAGCAAGAATGCTGCACGATATATTTCAATTATGAATGTCCGGAGCCTCAGTGCTCCGCAAATAAGTATTCACTGTAGAACATTGCTAAGATCGTTTTCAGACTTCCGATGTACACAAGGCGTCCCTTTTCGTGTATTTCATGATCCTGAACTTCGAGAGGGTAAGCACATTCAGTGTCCTGGAAGAGTATCAAAAAACAAACAAAAAAAATCTAAATTCTTGAACGGTAAAAAAAGTGTTCACCACGATGGACCCATTCTAGCATCACTATTAGCAGTTCGTTTTTGTTATCCTTCCCTTTACACTAAGATAAGTCAAGAAGCAATCAACTCAGTGATCGTTTTGCAATGATCGTTTTCAATGCCTCTGCCGACGTACACAACAGAACACCTCATTGTTACGCGCGCTCAAAGCAGTAGGGCAGTTCTAAAGGAAAGTTAGGAAACCAAACGTTGGCAAAGTCGAACACAGCCGAGCAAGAAAAAAAGAAAAACTAAACAAGAATGCCCACGCATCGCGCGCAGGTGTTATCGTATCTGGGCATCGGGCCCGGAATGCAGCCATCTGTACGGCGCCACACGTGTAGAAAAACTGTTGATTCATTGTCACCAGAGCTGTCCTTCTTCCGAGATTACGCTTTCGGCCTGAGGAGTGCTGTCATCTTCTGTTAACTTTGAAAAGCTTCTCTGAGTACGATAGGGCCTCGGAGACTAAGAACCGCATTTCTTTAATCTCAAAGGCCACGTTTTTCGGCGTTGCCTACCACTTTCGCGTTTTGACCTACTACTGGTTCGTTTTTGAGGAAACGTGAAGAAGTTTCGGATGTATATAATAAGATGCCGCAAGTGACACTTGGTTCGGGTGGTGTGTACTTTGAAAGGAAAGTAACACGTGCTCCCTTTTGTTGTAACTGCAACCAAGGCTACAACAGCCTTGCCTGAAGATGGTCGCCTTCTTTTGTGACTGTAGATCATTCTTCTGAACGGGTTAGGACCTTTAAGATAAACGGACAGAGCAAGGGCCATGTTTATATATGTGTCTTCAGTCTTGCGTTGTGTTTAACAGTTGCTTGGCTTTTCGTGCGAATCAGAGGTCTGATAACACGAGCGCCTTAACGACCCGCCAAGGTCGCCTAGCGGTTATGGCGCACGACTGCTGACCCGCAGGTCGCGGGTCGAAACCCGGTCACGGCGGCAAAATTTTCGATGAAGGCGAAAATGCTTGAGGCCCGTGCGCTGAAATTTAGGTGCACGTTAAAGAGCCGCAGGTGAACGAAATTTCTGGAGCCCTCCACTACGGCGTCTGTCTTAATCATACATAGGTTTTGGGGCGTTAAACGCCAACAATATTATGAAAGCATCTAAACGACTACCCATTCATTCCCTTTTCTCAGCAATTGGGCAAGCGGTGTAACTCCAGATAGATATACTGCAAAAGAATCATCAATACAAACGTGGTCCCTCAAATTGGTGTAAGAATGATGTAAAACGTAATTCATAGCGGTTGCACTGCGGCGTGTCCTATTGAACGGGATTGTGAGAAGGGTCACGAAGGGCTGCTAGCTTACCAGATGGTGGATTTTTCAAGCGCAATAACCTTGCACAAGTTCGTTTGAATCGTGGTGCGCAGGGTGTTAAATGAATGGTTTCTAACGTTTTTTTCAAATTGCGTGTGACCGATGTTTTTCAAAAGTTGCTAAGTGAGACGTCTGTGGGATGGTAAACCACAAACCTTTTGTTTTATACTGCCGCGGCCCAGCGCTACTCAGGAGCAAGTCATTTGTGCCTGAGGAAATGATGATCTTTAAACGTTTGCAGACAGTTCCATTGAAAGCAGTGCTGTGAATGTGATTAATAAATATATCTGCGCATAATGTAGCCTCTGTGCCTTCTCGTTGTACAGTATTATGTAATTATGTGTTTGTTGTGTATTATAAGTGACTCTGCTGTACATAATGTAAGACGACGTCAATTTATTTACCTAGACAAGAAAAGAAGTCAATGTTGTATTAAGCCGAGATATTGCTGCAGCAACTGCCGCTTTTTTGCCGTCTCCCCATTTTTCACCATTGTACCTGTTTTAGTGGGAAAGAACGCACTGATTGATTGATTGATTGATTGATTGAATAATTTATTTATTTATTTATTTATTTATTTATTGATAGATTGATAGATTGATTGATTGATTGATTGATTGATTGATTGATTGATTGATTGATTGATTGATTGATTGATTGATTGATTGATTGATTGATTGATTGATTGATTGATTGATTGACTTACTGACTGACTGACAGGTTTTCTGTGCTCGTTAGGGCTGGGTATCGGAAGGAGCGGCTACCCACCAGAAGGGGAAGACATTGAGTATTCGCAATGCCCACAAACCATAGGTGGCGCGCTGTACGATTCAAGACGGCAGCTGTTTGCCAACCCGTTTGTTAGCATAAGAACCGATGGGAGGTGCGAACGTGCGGCCCGTGCCACTTTCATTGGTTGAAGTCGTGAGTGGCACTGAAACGTATATGAGATTAAGATACTTTCCAAAATCACGGAAGCTCGCCACCTACCGTGCTTGCACGTTCCTTTGCGAAATCCTGTGCGTTCCAGAGATAAATAAATGAGCTAGAATAGAGGTATGAACTGAACGGCACTCCGAGATAGTATGTACCGAGCCTGCCTGATGGATTTGCCATAGTAGTAGGTCGCCGGCGAGTAGCGCCATCGCTGTTATACGGGACAGAAAGTTTAACGTGGCGATGGTTGGCATACATATTACGCCGTCGCCATTACTCGCGCAGTCAAGATGAGGGAGTTGCTTCTTCAACAGAACACAAGCCTTTAACATCCGATTCTGTAGCTCTTGTGTGACAGCCATGCTCAGACTGTAGCCGTGCACAACTCACTGCACTCGGATGTTGCGCGCAGGTTCGATCAGCACGTTCAAAACATGATTATCGACAAGAATACACACGTACGCTTTTTCAACGTCGCGAAAATTCGTCGAAAAACAATGTCGTTCGGAAGGAACCGGTGAAGCACAGGAGATGTTAGCCCATCGAGAGCCGTGGATTGTGGCCGTTTCATCGCCCTAACCATTTCGTTTCGCTTCGAGCTCGAGCGTGTTCGCTGCGTATACGGCGCTCCAGCTACAATAATCGCGCTACCTGCAGTACACAAGAAAAACTATGCGTTTATTTTGATCTCGCTGAATGATATAATAAATTAAATACATTCAAAGTGACTTACGATCGTGAAAAAAAAAACATTAACGCAACATGAAAAAACTCGTTTTCGTGAGTTAGCAGCTGATCGTTCATCGTCGCTGTCTCTCTCGGTGCTTTCACAACCTTCTTCGTCCAGTGAAAAATCCTCGTCATCAAGATAGTTTCTTTCAACATCCCTGCTGAAAGCAATCTGAATAATTTCCTCCGCCGAACGACTTCGACCACTCCGCGTCAGCACGTAAACTGGGCCAGAGAACATCTTCACGCATTTACTTGACTGGGCGTGGAGAACGCTTTGGTGATTCACCTCTCAAAGCGGTCAACAAACAAATCGCTTGCAGTGTGCTGCCACCTATCAAAAAACGTACAAAAACAAGAGGTGCAGCGCTGACCAAAGTGAGTTTGCTACTGAGCCTGCGCGACTTCCCGGCGTACAATGTTTTGGGATTCATGCACTACTAAAGCACTTACGAATGCTATATGCAATTAAAACGAGGTAAGCTTTCAACTGCAAACGTCCAGACATTAAATTTAACTAAACGACGTGGCGATCACACTTTTTGGATGGAGAAGACCTCGCGAAGCTGATATGTGTACGCTGTGGGCTATCATTGCAAGAGCGAGTTGCCACGTATTTACTTCGAGTCTCGCCAGAACCAATCAGATTTATGGTGTCACGGACGCCCCGGTTTGTTCACTGATGCAGTAAACAAGCAAAGTTGTGGTGTTCGTTTCTTGCTAACGCGTTAACACTGAGGCTAGCACAGCCGAAAAAGGGAGTGACTGCGTAGAGCTGCACTTGAGTGGCCTATTAACACTCCTCGAGAGGACGCTCGGGAATTCCGCTTGGTGGCGCAACAGCCTATGTGCATTATGAATTCTTTCACGGATAAAGCACGATTACAGAGCAGCAAATATGCTGCGTGATATATTCCAATTATGAATGCCGCAGCCCAAGTGCTCCGCAAATAAGTATTCACTGTAGAACATTGCCACGAGCATTTTCAGACTTCACAGTACACAACACGTCCCTTTCGTGCGTTTGATATTCCTGAAATTCGATGGTAATCACGGTCAGTGTCCTGGAAGAGTGTCAAAACACAAACAAAAAAATCTATATGCTACAATGGTTAAAAGAAGGTCGCCCATGATGGACCCATCCTAGCATCACTATTGGCACTTCGTTTTTGTTATCGTTCCATTTATAAATCACTAAGATAAATCAAGAAGCAATCAAATTAGTGATCGTTTGAAATGATCGTTTTCAAGTGTCTCTACCGACGTATACAACAAAATACCTCAATGTAACCCGCGCTCAAAGTAGTAGGGCAGCTCTAAAGGAAAGTTTAGGAACCAAACGTTGGCCAAGTCTAACACAGCCGTGCAAGAAGAAAAGAAAAAGCTTGTGAACCATCGACGTAACTATGAGGCACGCGTAACTAGCGGTACGCGTTTTCGTATTCAAGGTCTTCATTCGAGCAACGTACTTTCCTTCGATTTAGAACGGTGGTGCTTATCGCACTTATCGCGGCTATACGCGGAAACCGGCAGATTGCATGACGCGTGATGTCTATACAAAATATTGTCGATTCATTGCCGGTAGATCTAGATAGCGCGCCGTCTCCAAGGCAACGCTGCTGCTCCAGCTTTCAAGGAAGCCCGCCTGAGGAGGGGTGCTGCCATCTTCTTTCAAAGTAAAACAGCTCTTTTCGGATTCGTTATGGCATCGAAGACTGCAAGCACCCAGAGTGTAAATCTCGAAGGACATGCTTTACTGCTATGCGTTGTAGCGTTGCAAGGTCTGCGTAGCGACGCACGATTTTTTCGTTTGGCGCGCACGTAAATAAAGTTAGGCAAGGACCCGGCTTGTTTAATCTCAAAGCTCATCTTTTACTGGCTTGCTTCGTAATCCCGCGTTTTGATTCACTGTAGTTTAGTCTTCGCGCAGACTTAAATAAAACATGTAGTTATAGTTTGACGGCAAGTGACACCGCGTACTTGAAAAGGATACATTAATAATAATATCTCGGGGTTTAACGTCCCAAAACCACGATATGATTATGAGAGACGCCGTAGTGGAGGGCTCCGGAAATTTGGACCATCTGGTGTTCTTTAACGTGCACTGACATCGCACAGTACACGGTGAAAAGGATACATTAGAGACCTGCGCTCCTATGAATGAAAACTTTATTTCTCCAAAAAATTGTGGATGGTCGTGGAGGCTAAAAGGTGCCCTGGGCAGCTTAATTTGCTTCCTGAAGACCCCTACATTTCCAGCATACGATAACCGCGCTTCTTTGATCTCAAGGGGCCAGGCTTGACAGCTCAAGGCTTCTTTTGCCATTGACGTCAGCTTGGTTTAAGAGCGCGTAAATCAGTCGGAAGAGCCTTAATAAGCACGATAGAAGGCCGTGAGTTGTGATTGTTATAATGGTCCCGTGCTTGAAAACGAAGACGCGCTTGCCGTCATTGAAGTCAGGTTGCCTGAAGGGTTGCGGCTGTCTTTGTTGATTGCACAAAAATTGTCCTCAGTTGGTTACGACTTTCAAGGCAAATATACATGGCTTGTTAGATCTCAAAGGCCAGTTTTTCGCCTTTGACTATCAGTTTCGCGTTGTGATCTACAGTAGCTTCGTTTTTCGCTGACGTAAATAACTTAAGGATGCTGAAAAAACGGCAGGAAGGGGAATATCGAAACTCCGGGTGAAAAAATCCGTAAAGAGGTGTTGTGTGCTCGAGCCGACGTTTCGACAAGTGGACTTGCCTTCTTCAAGGCTAGAAGTGATTTCCTTAGCGCTAACATGTGTAAGGCTTCGTACCGTCTCCTCCATTCTGAACAAATAAGGCGGATAGGGCAACTGTGGATGCGGGGTGTCCGCGAGTGGGGGGGGGGGGGGGAGGGGGGGAGGGGGACGTCATGATTGATGAATGTTGCGTGTAAAAAGGGCAAGGGTATTTCATGAATAAAAAGAGAAGAAATAACTGGGGGGCAAGGGAGGGGGGCTTAGAGGTTTCGCTCAATCACGATTGTCAAAAGAACCTCCACTTAAGCATGGTAGGCTTGAAATTCCTACAAGGAGGGCTTAACTGTCAATGGTTTTCGTTTTGTATGTACATTACTGAATCGTTTCAAGAGCCCCCTTAGAAACGTTTTCACCTCCTTGCAAGGGTGTATTGAATTTGTGAATATTGTATGACTGCATATTTTCTGTCTCTTGCGGACTGGAAGTTTCACTGAAGTATGTAAAGTTTGAGGTGGTCGAAGTTATGACCTGGTACATTACAATGCTGTGCCCTTGATTCTCGTAATTTTTTTTTACTGTGTCCGCGCGATGACCGCTTAATCTAACATTAGGGAGGCTGTACCGTTAGTACCAGGCGGTGTTATGACATGGCGCGTCTCCATTCGCGGCGCTATGTGGGCTACCATCTGGCACGCGTCACCTCTACGCTGGTGCATGCGGTGACTTTAATATGTGCCACACGAGCGCTGTGAGGCCGGCGGACGGCATCGCTTCGAGCAGGAAAGGAACGAGCACGAAGAAACAACTCCGTAAGAGGCATAAGAAAGTGGCAGTTTCACCGCAAGGGCGAAGCAATGAATGCGATTGCAAGAAATTGGATTGTCACATGAAGAACTACCAGCAGCTCCATACTTGCAGCTTCCCGCGCAAGCACAAAGGACGCTCGAAAAGGATGCGCAGATATACACAGCACACGCCTGAACTAACAACACTGACAGTTCTTACGCCTTTGTGTTTGAGCAACTGGCTACAAGTGTCGACAACGTGGGAATCGTTACACAACTGTAAACAACTGGTTATATGAAACATATGTGACTGTTCAACATATGTCTGTGCGGGCAACATTTGGACTACATATCTCTAGCGTAATTTCATATCGTTTCGCTCAATAAAAAAATTACAACCCTGTCACCTTATCTCCGAATGCTTCGCATAACATCGATTCCCATGGTACTTGGGATCTGCCTAATTGTTCTTTTCTTTTTTTTTCGTTAAACATCGCGTGTGGATACAGAAAGGGGCCCCTTTTTCGTGCGCGTTTCAAGGGCAGTTTTGAAACTGAATGAAAATGTAGGACCGCTGCGTGATCGAAAAGACGCCCAAGGTGGTGCGAGATCTACATACCGCCAGTGAAGAATGGTGTTTATGAAAAGCTTACACTAATTATCCCTGCGCTTGCATGGCGTGTGGCTGAGTGGTCAAACGCAGCACACTGCAGAGCGAGGGGTCGCTGGTTCGGATCCCTGGTCAGGTGCCTTGGAATTCTTTCTTCCGATTTATTCCTCGTTGTGTCTTTTTATATGTATGTATACATACATATACATATCCTGGGAATTACGGCCCGGCGACGGCAAAAATCAGCCGAGAGGGTCCATATAATTGCTATCGCGAAAATATTGGAGAGGGACAGCGCATCTATGGCATTTCCATGGCAGCGCTCTCACACGCACGTATGACGCAAGCAGTCGTACCTAGTGTGCTTCGATGCGTGGGCCGCGCTCATCAAGACGCCCTAGTCGTACTCTTTAGGTGGTGTCGTAGCGCGACAACTTCCTGAACTAACAAGGACTAACGGTTCACATAGAGGAGCGAGCGCTTGCACTGGCATTGAAAAAAAATCCAGGAGGCGTTGGTCGAGCAACTGTGGCATACGTGATTTTTTCAGCTAAAGGAATCTTAAAACGCTGGGCAAGTTTTTATTCGCGTTTGTTCGAACCCCTTAAGTTCCCAGCTAAGCCCAAATAATTCCAGCGATATCCTTGGTAAGAGCACGATCCAAAGGTCATGTCTAAAGGCTTTGTTCTGTTGCTCTTACTGCACACTTCGAATAACACTCGAAAATATATCAAGAAAAAATAAATGCGACACCCTTGAGCTTCGCCCATGCGCCTTCTAATAAAGGAGCTAGTATGGGCACGACCACGTCAGCCCCCCTCGCAGCTTCGCTGTTCAATCTATTCTTGCATGTCGTCGACAGAGGACATCGCAGATGAAGGCGACCAAGGAACTACTGCGGTTTCTGAGAAAAACGGACTTAGACAAACGGCTGTGACAGTGATCTCGTGTACCACGCCAGAGTGATGGATTGTGACCGACTGCGTGTGTGTGTGTGTTGTGTTATCTTTCTTTCTCCTTCCACTCTTTCATCTTCCTCTTTCAATACCCCCCATCCCGTTCCCATGTGTAGGGTAGCAAACCGGTCATCCTGGACTGGTTAACCTCCCTGCCTTTTAGATGCGAAGCATCTTATGCTCGGGGCTCTGTCCGTCCCTCCCGCGTCCCGCGTCCCCCGTCCCCCGTCCCGCGTCCGGCCACTGTCATGAAGTAGGGAAGCACCCATTATGCGAACCAGAACCCTGTAGTAATATGAAGGCCGCCAACCCTGACACAGTCATCAGAGTCATGGCCGAGAGCACAGAGAGGCTGCTTAGCAATGGCTAGGCAGGTGGTGTCTGTCGCCCAGGTTGACCCCATTCCTTGAGTCATGGCCAAGAGCACAGAGAGGCTGCTTAGCAACGGCTAGGCAGGTGGTGTCTGTCGCCCAGGTTGACCCCATTCCTTAATCTTGCTTGCATGTGTTTGGAGGGGGCTTAGTCCGTCCCTCCTTCCCGCGTCCCACACCACCACAGCGCATGCGCGTCCCCTCCCCCCTCTCTCTCCTAAGCTCACCCCCTTTCTCTCCTCTAGGAATCGTCTACTCTACGGAGCGGCCCGCGCGTCCCCTCCTCTACGCTCACCCCTTCCTCTACTCTAGGAATCATCTACTCTACGGAGCGGCGCCCGCGTCCCACAACGCATGCGCGTCCTCTCCCCCCTCTCTCCTCTAGGAATCCTCTACTCCACGGAGCGGCTGCGGCGTCCCACATGCCCACATCACATGGGCGTCCTCTCCCCCCTCTCTCTAAGAATCCTCTACTCTACGGAGCGGCTCCCGCGTCCCGCACCTCCACAGCGCATGCGCGTCCCCTCTCTCTCCTCTCCTACGGTCCCCCCCCCCCGTCCTTTCCTCAAGGAATCCTCTACGGAGCGGCGCGCACGACAGGTGGTGTGACAGCTGCATACTCCGCTGGGGGGCGCCACGGTAGTTCCGCGGTATGAAAATGACGGAGCGCGCGCGCCTCATTCTCTCTCCTGTGCAGCGCCGCGATGAGCGCCCGGACCACTGCCGTGAAACGAGGGCGGCGACGTTCCTCCCGCTCAAGCTAATTATCTCCCCGCTGCTTCGCATCCGCACATGGTTCCCTTTAGCGGGAAATGGGGAATTTTTTTTTCTCTACCATTTCTTCTCTTTCTTCTTCGCTCACCAAACCAAATCATTTCCCCCTTGCCTCATGACATGTCCTAACTTCAGAAGTTCGTTACACCGACTGATGTGGTGCTTCATACCACCGCGATTGTCTGTGTTTTGCTTTTTGTGTGTGTTTTGTTTTACAGCGAAAGCTGTAAAACAAAACATAAACACCTTGTAATAAATTATTATTAACAAGCTTGTTAAAGCAGGTACATTTCGAAACAAAAAGTTTCCCGTCGTCTTCACGTCTGAATGGTATATCGGGATTTCTCCAGAGCAGCAATTACCATACTCACATAACAGGCAGTGTCAATACAAGGATGGTTGGTTTTTTTCTGGGGCGAAGCCTTCAATAGCGATTCAGGATATACGACAGAAACCGTAAAGGACGGCTTACCGAAATAAACGCAGCATAAATTCCTTGTTGAGGTAGTTACTGAGAATTCTGTCCCGATTTGCCAAAAATAAATCGCTTAAACGAGGGCCAATATAGGATCCGATGCAGATGCCATTATTTTGTGTTGCAATGGTAGCATCCGATGTCGCAAATGTTGTGTTGACATGAAATCATAGAAGTTCCCTGAAAATCGGCTGCAGGATAGACCTTTCGCTTTTAGGAGACTAGCAGCACGAAGACTGCTTCGGTCCCTGGACCGGCCGTATTCTAGGAAACCAGCGTTTTCTTGAGCTACACGAGATTGAGTCCAAAAGATTTAGCTGCCGCGTTTACTTTAGATAAAATTTCGCTTGGTCGCTACAATCAACTGTTCCGTGAAGAACGCCACATTTTGGTTTCAGAGCTCAAACGGGTTTCAAACAGAGCCCCTACATACAGGCGGCCGCGAGTGCCCCGAGACCCATGCCATGTAAATGATGCTCAACATGACGTGTGTCATGATTTGCACGTTATGGACCTGTCAGTTATGTTCATAATACACCGTTGTCACGTAATATCAATTGTGGTATATATCAAGTTAAGGAAACGGGCCGTAAGAGTACCAAGGCCACGACATGTAAACCATTCCGCTCGTGACAAGTATATTATTATTTTCATTATATGACCGGTCACATATGTTCGTTATACAGTCGTGTTGAGCTATACCAATTTTGGTATACATCCCATTAACGATACGGACAGGAGAGTACAAACCCGTAGGCGGCCAGATAGACAGATAGATACCCTCAAAGTCGCAAAAGATTGCTAAGAAATGCTTCGCGTTTAAAAGTGCGAAACGCGTCCATTTCGTTATTTTTTTTCTTTTTTTTTAATAATCCTGGCAATTCTAGGGTAATCACGGTCAGTGACTGCATTGTTATTGAAGTGCATCAGGACAGAAAAGAAATTTAACATCTGAATGCCAGAACCATAA
Source organism: Rhipicephalus appendiculatus (assembly GCA_030522465.1). Lineage (NCBI taxonomy): Eukaryota > Metazoa > Arthropoda > Arachnida > Ixodida > Ixodidae > Rhipicephalus > Rhipicephalus appendiculatus. The sequence continues at coordinate 21,482 of JALIZH010019687.1, read as the reverse complement.
AGAAAACGTTGCCCACGATGAACCCTTCGTATAGCATCAATTTTAGCTCATCCTTCTCGTTATCCTTCCATTCACACTAAGATAAATCAAGTAGCAACCAACCTAGTGATCGTTTTCAAGCGTCTCTATACCGACGTATACAACAAAATACCTCATTGATGTGCGTGCTCGATGTATTAGCGCATATTTACCGCACACTGGCGATGTGGAGCGCGGCCAAGCAAGAAGAAAAGAAGGAAACGATAAGGCTAAAAACAACGGACGCATCGTGAGTATATAGATGTTATCGTGTCCAGACATGTAGCCCCGCAATGCAGCCATCTGTGTGGCGCCGCACGTCTAGAAAAGCTGTCGATTCATTGTCAGCAGGTGCCTCTTTCGTTCGAGATTACGCTGTCGGCCTGAGGAGTGGTGTCATCTTCTGTTAACTTTAAAAAGCTTTTCTGAGTCCGATAGGGCCTCCAAGACTGTAAGAACCGTGCTTGTTTTATCTCCGAGGCCACGCTTTACACCTTTGATCTGAAGGCTTCTTTTGTCATTTGTGTAAGCTTGGTTTATGAACAGCGTAAATCAGTTGGAATGCCATTAATATTTACCATGAAAGGCCCCTGAGTTTTACTTGTAATAAAGGTCCCGTGCTTGAAAGCGAAGACGCGCTTGGCGTGTATGAATTCAGGTTGCCTGAAGGGTGTCTGTCTTTCGTGTTTGCAATAAAATTATTCTCGGTTGTTTATGACCTCCAAGACAAACGCACATGACCTGTTTGGTCTCAAAGGCCACGCTTTTCGGCTTTGCCTACCACTTTCGCGTTGTGATCTACTACTGTTTGGTTTTTGAGCAAACGTGAAAACTTTCGGATGTATAATATGATGGTGGGCGTGGCACTTTGAAACCAAAAGCAACACACGCTCCCGTTTGTTGTAACTGCAACCAAGGCTACAACAGCCTTGCCTGAAGAGTGTTGCCTTCTTTTGTGACTGTAGATCGTTCTTCTGAACTGGCTAGGACCTTTAAGATGAACGCAGAGTGCTATTTAATATTAAAGGCCGTGCTTTATATATGTGTCTTCAGTGTTGCGTTGTGAGGTCTGATAACACAAGCGCCTTAACGACCCGCCGAGGTCGCCTAGCGATGGCGCTCGACTCCTGACCCGCAGGTCGCGCGATGGAAACCCGGTCGCGGTGGCAGAATTTTCAATGCAGGCAAAAATGCTTGAGGCCCGTGTACTTGTATTTAGGTGCACGTTAAAGAACCCCAGATGAAGAAAACTTCCCGAGCCTTCCACTACGGCATCTGTCATATTCATACATTGGTTTTGGTACGTCAAACCACAACAATATTATTAAAAGCGTCTTAACGACTACGCATTCATTCAGCATCATCATCATCTGATCATCATCACCTTATCCGTGACAGAAATATCGAGAAAGATGCAAATGCTTTGATTTAAAAGCTTATTTTTCATCAATGTCAGCCTCGTTTGAGAGCGCGTGTAAATTATTTTGAGGAGGAATTATAAGTATACGATGGAAGGCCGCGCGGAATAATATTTAGAGATGTCCCGTGGTTGAAAACAAAAAGACGTGCTTCCGAGATTACGCTGAAGCCCTGCGGAGTGCTGTCCCCTTCTGTTAACTTTTAAAAGCTTTTCTGAATCTGATAGCGCCTCCGAGACCACAAACCGCGCTTCTTTGATCTACAGGGCCATGCTTGACAGCTTTGATTTCAAAGCTAATTTTTCATAGATGTGAGCTTCGTTTGAGAGCGCGTGTAAATTATTTTGAGGAGGAATTATAAGTATAACGATGGAAGGCCGCGCGGAATAATATTTAGAGATGTCCCGTGGTTGAAAACAAAAAGACGCGCTTCCGAGATTACGCTGCAAAGCCCTGCGGAGTGCTGTCACCTTCTGTTGACTTTTAAAAGCTTTTCTGAATCTGATAGCGCCTCCGAGACCACGAACCGCGCTTCTTTGATCTACAGGGCCATGCTTGACAGCTTTGATTTCAAAGCTAATTTTTCATAGATGTGAGCTTCGTTTGAGAGCGCGTGTAAATTATTTTGAGGAGGAATTATAAGTATACGATGGAAGGCCGCGCGGAATAATATTTAGAGATGTCCCGTGGTTGAAAACAAAAAGACGCGCTTCCGAGATTACGCTGAAGCCCTGCGGAGTGCTGTCCCCTTCTGTTGACTTTTAAAAGCTTTTCTGAATCTGATAGCGCCTCCGAGACCACAAACCGCGCTTCTTTGATCTACAGGGCCATGCTTGACAGCTTTGATTTCAAAGCTAATTTTTCATAGATGTGAGCTTCGTTTGAGAGCGCGTGTAAATTATTTTGAGGAGGAATTATAAGTATACGATGGAAGGCCGCGCGGAATAATATTTAGAGATGTCCCGTGGTTGAAAACAAAAAGACGCGCTTCCGAGATTACGCTGAAGCCCTGCGGAGTGCTGTCCCCTTCTGTTAACTTTTAAAAGCTTTTCTGAATCTGATAGCGCCTCCGAGACCACAAACCGCGCTTCTTTGATCTACAGGGCCATGCTTGACAGCTTTGATTTCAAAGCTAATTTTTCATAGATGTGAGCTTCGTTTGAGAGCGCGTGTAAATTATTTTGAGGAGGAATTATAAGTATACGATGGAAGGCCGCGCGGAATAATATTTAGAGATGTCCCGTGGTTGAAAACAAAAAGACGCGCTTCCGAGATTACGCTGAAGCCCTGCGGAGTGCTGTCCCCTTCTGTTGACTTTTAAAAGCTTTTCTGAATCTGATAGCGCCTCCGAGACCACGAACCACGCTTCTTTGATCTACAGGGCCATGCTTGACAGCTTTGATTTCAAAGCTAATTTTTCATCGATGTCAGCCTTCGTTTGAGAGCGCGTGTAAATTATTTTGAAGAGGAATTATAAGTATACGATGGAAGGCCGCGCGGAATAATATTTAGAGATGTCCCGTGGTTGAAAACAAAAAGACGCGCTTCCGAGATTACGCTGCAAAGCCCTGCGGAGTGCTGTCCCCTTCTGTTAACTTTTAAAAGCTTTTCTGAATCTGATAGCGCCTCCGAGACCACAAACCGCGCTTCTTTGATCTACAGGGCCATGCTTGACAGCTTTGATTTCAAAGCTAATTTTTCATAGATGTGAGCTTCGTTTGAGAGCGCGTGTAAATTATTTTGAGGAGGAATTATAAGTATACGATGGAAGGCCGCGCGGAATAATATTTAGAGATGTCCCGTGGTTGAAAACAAAAAGACGCGCTTCCGAGATTACGCTGAAGCCCTGCGGAGTGCTGTCCCCTTCTGTTAACTTTTAAAAGCTTTTCTGAATCTGATAGCGCCTCCGAGACCACGAACCACGCTTCTTTGATCTACAGGGCCATGCTTGACAGCTTTGATTTCAAAGCTAATTTTTCATAGATGTGAGCTTCGTTTGAGAGCGCGTGTAAATTATTTTGAAGAGGAATTATAAGTATACGATGGAAGGCCGCGCGGAATAATATTTAGAGATGTCCCGTGGTTGAAAACAAAAAGACGCGCTTCCGAGATTACGCTGAAGCCCTGCGGAGTGCTGTCCCCTTCTGTTAACTTTTAAAAGCTTTTCTGAATCTGATAGCGCCTCCGAGACCACGAACCGCGCTTCTTTGATCTACAGGGCCATGCTTGACAGCTTTGATTTCAAAGCTAATTTTTCATAGATGTGAGCTTCGTTTGAGAGCGCGTGTAAATTATTTTGAGGAGGAATTATAAGTATACGATGGAAGGCCGCGCGGAATAATATTTAGAGATGTCCCGTGGTTGAAAACAAAAAGACGCGCTTCCGAGATTACGCTGCAAAGCCCTGCGGAGTGCTGTCCCCTTCTGTTGACTTTTAAAAGCTTTTCTGAATCTGATAGCGCCTCCGAGACCACGAACCACGCTTCTTTGATCTTCAGGGCCATGCTTGACAGCTTTGATTTCAAAGCTAATTTTTCATCGATGTCAGCCTCGCTTGAGAGCGCGTGTAAATTATTTTGAAGAGGAATTATAAGTATACGATGGAAGGCCGCGCGGAATAATATTTAGAGATGTCCCGTGGTTGAAAACAAAAAGACGCGCTTCCGAGATTACGCTGAAGCCCTGCGGAGTGCTGTCCCCTTCTGTTGACTTTTAAAAGCTTTTCTGAATCTGATAGCGCCTCCGAGACCACGAACCACGCTTCTTTGATCTACAGGGCCATGCTTGACAGCTTTGATTTCAAAGCTAATTTTTCATAGATGTGAGCTTCGTTTGAGAGCGCGTGTAAATTATTTTGAGGAGGAATTATAAGTATACGATGGAAGGCCGCGCGGAATAATATTTAGAGATGTCCCGTGGTTGAAAACAAAAAGACGCGCTTCCGAGATTACGCTGCAAAGCCCTGCGGAGTGCTGTCCCCTTCTGTTGAACTTTTAAAAGCTTTTCTGAATCTGATAGCGCCTCCGAGACCACGAACCACGCTTCTTTGATCTACAGGGCCATGCTTGACAGCTTTGATTTCAAAGCTAATTTTTCATAGATGTGAGCTTCGTTTGAGAGCGCGTGTAAATTATTTTGAGGAGGAATTATAAGTATACGATGGAAGGCCGCGCGGAATAATATTTAGAGATGTCCCGTGGTTGAAAACAAAAAGACGCGCTTCCGAGATTACGCTGAAGCCCTGCGGAGTGCTGTCCCCTTCTGTTAACTTTTAAAAGCTTTTCTGAATCTGATAGCGCCTCCGAGACCACGAACCACGCTTCTTTGATCTACAGGGCCATGCTTGACAGCTTTGATTTCAAAGCTAATTTTTCATAGATGTGAGCTTCGTTTGAGAGCGCGTGTAAATTATTTTGAGGAGGAATTATAAGTATACGATGGAAGGCCGCGCGGAATAATATTTAGAGATGTCCCGTGGTTGAAAACAAAAAGACGCGCTTCCGAGATTACGCTGAAGCCCTGCGGAGTGCTGTCCCCTTCTGTTAACTTTTAAAAGCTTTTTCTGAATCTGATAGCGCCTCCGAGACCACAAACCGCGCTTCTTTGATCTACAGGGCCATGCTTGACAGCTTTGATTTCAAAGCTAATTTTTCATAGATGTGAGCTTCGTTTGAGAGCGCGTGTAAATTATTTTGAGGAGGAATTATAAGTATACGATGGAAGGCCGCGCGGAATAATATTTAGAGATGTCCCGTGGTTGAAAACAAAAAGACGCGCTTCCGAGATTACGCTGCAAAGCCCTGCGGAGTGCTGTCCCCTTCTGTTAACTTTTAAAAGCTTTTCTGAATCTGATAGCGCCTCCGAGACCACAAACCGCGCTTCTTTGATCTACAGGGCCATGCTTGACAGCTTTGATTTAAAAGCTTATTTTTCATCAATGTGAGCCTCGTTTGAGAGCGCGTGTAAATTATTTTGAGGAGGAATTATAAGTATACGATGGAAGGCCGCGCGGAATAATATTTAGAGATGTCCCGTGCTTAAAAACAAAAAGACGCGCTTCCAAGATTACGCTGAAGCCCTGCGGAGTGCTGTCCCCTTCTGTTAACTTTTAAAAGCTTTTCTGAATCTGATAGCGCCTCCGAGACCACAAACCGCGCTTCTTTGATCTACAGGGCCATGGCTTGACAGCTTTGATTTCAAAGCTAATTTTTCATAGATGTGAGCTTCGTTTGAGAGCGCGTGTAAATTATTTTGAAGAGGAATTATAAGTATACGATGGAAGGCCGCGCGGAATAATATTTAGAGATGTCCCGTGGTTGAAAACAAAAAAGACGCGCTTCCGAGATTACGCTGAAGCCCTGCGGAGTGCTGTCCCCTTCTGTTAACTTTTAAAAGCTTTTCTGAATCTGATAGCGCCTCCGAGACCACAAACCGCGCTTCTTTGATCTACAGGGCCATGCTTGACAGCTTTGATTTCAAAGCTAATTTTTCATAGATGTGAGCCTTCGTTTGAGAGCGCGTGTAAATTATTTTGAGGAGGAATTATAAGTATACGATGGAAGGCCGCGCGGAATAATATTTAGAGATGTCCCGTGGTTGAAAACAAAAAGACGCGCTTCCAAGATTACGCTGAAGCCCTGCGGAGTGCTGTCCCCTTCTGTTAACTTTTAAAAGCTTTTCTGAATCTGATAGCGCCTCCGAGACCACAAACCGCGCTTCTTTGATCTACAGGGCCATGCTTGACAGCTTTGATTTCAAAGCTAATTTTTCATAGATGTGAGCTTCGTTTGAGAGCGCGTGTAAATTATTTTGAAGAGGAATTATAAGTATACGATGGAAGGCCGCGCGGAATAATATTTAGAGATGTCCCGTGGTTGAAAACAAAAAAGACGCGCTTCCGAGATTACGCTGAAGCCCTGCGGAGTGCTGTCCCCTTCTGTTCACTTTTAGAAGCTTTTCTGAATCTGATAGCGCCTCCGAGACCACAAACCGCGCTTCTTTGATCTACAGGGCCATGCTTGACAGCTTTGATTTCAAAAGCTTAATTTTTCATCGAATGTGAGCCTCGTTTGAGAGCGCGTGTAAATTATTTTGAAGAGGAATTATAAGTACGATGGAAGGCCGCGCGGAATAATATTTAGAGATGTCCCGTGCTTAAAAACAAAAAGACGCGCTTCCAAGATTACGCTGAAGCCCTGCGGAGTGCTGTCCCCTTCTGTTAACTTTTAAAAGCTTTTCTGAATCTGATAGCGCCTCCGAGACCACGAACCACGCTTCTTTGATCTACAGGGCCATGCTTGACAGCTTTGATTTCAAAGCTAATTTTTCATTGATGTGAGCTTCGTTTGAGAGCGCGTGTAAATTATTTTGAGGAGGAATTATAAGTATACGATGGAAGGCCGCGCGGAATAATATTTAGAGATGTCCCGTGGTTGAAAACAAAAAGACGCGCTTCCGAGATTACGCTGAAGCCCTGCGGAGTGCTGTCCCCTTCTGTTAACTTTTAAAAGCTTTTCTGAATCTGATAGCGCCTCCGAGACCACAAACCGCGCTTCTTTGATCTACAGGGCCATGCTTGACAGCTTTGATTTCAAAGCTAATTTTTCATAGATGTGAGCTTCGTTTGAGAGCGCGTGTAAATTATTTTGAAGAGGAATTATAAGTATACGATGGAAGGCCGCGCGGAATAATATTTAGAGATGTCCCGTGGTTGAAAAACAAAAAGACGCGCTTCCAAGATTACGCTGAAGCCCTGCGGAGTGCTGTCCCCTTCTGTTAACTTTTAAAAGCTTTTCTGAATCTGATAGCGCCTCCGAGACCACAAACCGCGCTTCTTTGATCTACAGGGCCATGGCTTGACAGCTTTGATTTCAAAGCTAATTTTTCATCGATGTCAGCCTTCGTTTGAGAGCGCGTGTAAATTATTTTGAAGAGGAATTATAAGTATACGATGGAAGGCCGCGCGGAATAATATTTAGAGATGTCCCGTGGTTGAAAAAAGACGCGCTTCCGAGATTACGCTGAAGCCCTGCGGAGTGCTGTCCCCTTCTGTTGACTTTTAGAAGCTTTTCTGAATCTGATAGCGCCTCCGAGACCACGAACCGCGCTTCTTTGATCTACAGGGCCATGCTTGACAGCTTTGATTTCAAAGCTAATTTTTCATCGATGTCAGCCTCGTTTGAGAGCGCGTGTAAATTATTTTGAAGAGGAATTATAAGTATACGATGGAAGGCCGCGCGGAATAATATTTAGAGATGTCCCGTGGTTGAAAACAAAAAGACGCGCTTCCGAGATTACGCTGGCGGCCTGAGGAGTGCTGTCATCTTCTGTTAACTTTAAGAAGCTTCTCTGAGTCCAATAGGGCCTCCGAGACGAAAAACCGCGCTTGTTAGATCTCGAGGGCCACGCTTGACTGCTTTGATCTCAAAGCTTCTTTTCTTATTGACGTCAGCTTCCTTTAAGAGCGAGTGTGAACCCGATTGAAGAGCATTAATACGTGCGATAGAAGGCCGTGAATGGTCCTTGTTATAATGGCCCCGTGCTTAAAAACGGAGACGCGCTTGCCGTCAATGATATTAGGTTGCCTGAATAGTGCTGCTGTCTTTATTGATTGCACAAAAATTGTCCTCAGTGGGTTATGGCTTCCAAGACAAACATACAACACTTGTCTGATCTCAAAGGCCACGCTTTTAGCCTTAGCCTATTATTACCGCGTTGTGATCTACTGTAGCCAGTGGCGTAGCCAAGGGGTTGGGGGGGGTTCAAACCCCCCCCGAAATTTTTCAATTTTGCTTGCCTATATATACACGTACACATACAAACGCACACACGAACATACATAAAGTATGGTTGAACCCCCCCCCCCCCCCCCCCCGAAAAAAATTTCTGGCTACGCCTCTGACTGTAGCTACGTTTTTCGCAGACGTATATAACTTTAGGATGTTCAAAAAACGGCAGGAAGGGGAAGATGGAGGCACTGGATGAAAAAACAGGTAAAAATGGGTTGTGTGTTCGAGCCTACATTTCGACAAGTGGACTTGTCTTCCTCAAACCTAGAACTGATTTCCTTAGCGCTAGCATGTGTAAGCTTCCTACCCTCTCCTCCGTTCTCTACAAAGGAGGAGGATAGGGTGACTGTGGATGCAGATTATGGTTGGGTGTCGCATTTACGCACGCGTACGCGTTCCGTATAGGAATGGCCGACACCGCAGCATGTGACCACTGCGGCAGTGATGAAACTATTCACCACGTTTTGTGTGAGTGCCCACAGTACTGTTTACAGAGACAGTCGCTTCGCAACGCACTTGATAAACTGGACGACCGAACTCTTCCGGAAGAACGAATCCTGCGCCATCGACCGGACCCAATGTCTCAGAAGAAGGCTGTGAAAGCGCTACTGCGCTTCCTGCGTTCAAGTGGCCTTTCTGAACGACTTTGATTTGAACGTCTTGCGTGTGCGGCCATGTGTTTGTGTGTGTGAGTTTTTTTTTTTCGTTTTTATTTTATCTCTCTCTCTCTGTCCTCTTTACAACCCCTATTTCCCCACCCCTGTGCAGGGTAGCAAACCGGTTACTGTACCAGGTTAACCTCCCTGCTTTTCCCTTTTCATCTATTACTCTCTCTCTCTCTTAAAATTCCTAAAAGGAGGGCTTAAAGAGGCAGTGACACGAAAATTTTTATTGCTTCTTTTCTTTCCTCATATGAAAGGCCAAGCTCTCAAGAGACTAGAAAATGTACTGCTAAGTGCGAGTGAACCCTGAACAACTAATTACACTCTAAGCCGCAAAGGACGAAAAAGGGAGTAACTGCTGCATTTCGTCCCCGCGACGAACAGTTAGTCCGCGGGAGGATTAACTGCAAGACGAGGGTGCCGTGTGCAAAATGAGGGAGGAACTGTTAGGCCAGAGGGAGCAACGTTTACTCCCATGGAACTTTCCCGCGCAACGGCGGCCTCGAACGAATGGTCAGCGTGCGCGTAAGAAAATAGTCCGCTATAGAAGTCAACTGTTAACAGTTTGTTTTAGTGTACACGGCCATGACAACTACGGCAATTACGGCAGGAGTAAGGTAATATAGTTTATATGGCATAATAATAAGCAAATGTAAGAAAGCTGCCACCCACACACACACAAAAAAAATGTGCACGCGCCCAAGCTGTATCCATGCGCGGCGTGGTGTTCTCGTCATAGCGCGGCAAGCTAACCCTCGATGGTGCAGCGGTGAGTTGTGGATGTGTTCTCGTTTCGTGGTTGTGAATGCTGGCACTTATGGTGCACTGAATGTTCTTCGCGCTGTGGTAAACGTGGTCCGCTACTGGAATGAAGTGCTACGCCATCGAAATGCTATGGGCCGACTGGATATCGCCTAAAAGGTGAGTGTAAACAAGGCTGCGATCACTCGGCGTGATTTTAGCTGTGTACTGTTGTTATGTACGCTGACCGCTTATTTAACAGTCACGTCCTTCGTGAGCCAAACACTCATGGTTGATGACGTGAGTGCTGTTCCGCCTGCTATAGAACTACAAATATGATGGCTGGGCAATCGAAACATGGTAACCTCGAAGAAGGACATTAGCTGCAGCAAATCATCATCATCATCATCAGCCTGTCTACGCCCACTGCAGGGCAAAGGCCTCTCCCATGTTTCGCCAATCAACCCGGTCCTGTGCTTTCTGCTGCCACGTTATACCTGCAAACTTCTTAATCTCATCTACCCACCTAATTTTCTGTCTCCCCCTGACGCGTTTGCCATCTCTTGGAATCCAGTCAGTTACCCTTAATGACCAGCGGTTATCCTGCCGACGTGCTACGTGCCCGGCCCATATCCATTTCTTCTTCTTGATTTCAACTATGATATCCTTAACCCCCGTTTGTTCCCTGACCCACTCTGCTCTCTTCCTGTCTCTTAAGGTTACATCTATCATTTTCCTTTCCATCGCTCGCTGCGACGTCCTCAGTTTAAGTTGAACCCTCTTTGTAAGTCTCCAGGTTTCTGCTCCGTAGGTAAGTACCGGTAAGATGCAGCTGTTATATACCTTCCTCTTGAGGGATAGTGGTAGACTACCATTCATGATTTGATAATGCTTGCCGAATGTGCTCCATCCCATCCTTATTCTTCTAGTTATTTCACTCTCATGGTTCGGCTCCGCGGTTACTACCTGTCCTAAGTAGACGTACTCCTTTACAACTTCCAGTGTCTCGCCACCTATTGCAAAGCGCTGTTCTGTGCCAAGATTGTTCCACATTACTTTAGTTTTATGCATATTAATTTTCAAACCTACTCTTCTACTTTCCGTATCCAGTTCAGTAATCATAAGCTGTAATTCGTCTCCCGCGTTACTCATCAATGCAATGTCATCAGCGAATCGCAGGTTACTGAGATACTCTCCATTAACTCTTATCCCTAACTCTTCCCAATCTAGGGCCCTGAAAACCTCCTGTAAACACGCGGTGAATAGCATTGGAGAGATCGTGTCTCCCTGCCGTACGCCCTTCTTTATTGGGATTCTGTCGCTTTCTTTATGGAGTACTATAGTGGCTGTGGATCCGCTGTAGATTTCTTCCATTATGTTTATATAGGCTTCGTCGATGCCCTGGTTCCGCAGTGCCTGAATGACTGCTGATGTCTCCACCGAATCAAATGCCTTCTCGTAATCTATGAAGGCTATGTATAGGGGTTGGTTGTATTCCGAGCATTTCTCTATCACCTGATTGATAGTATGAATATGGTCTGTTGTTGAGCCCATATTCGCAACGTGTTTGACAAACTGGACGACCGAACTCTTTCGGAAGAACGAATCCTGCGCCATCGACCGGACCTAACGCCTCAGAAGCAGGCTGTGCAAGCGCTACTGCGCTCCCTGCGTTCAAGTGACCTCTCAGAACGGCTTTCATTTGAACATCCTGCGTGTGTGTCCATGTGTGTGTTCTTCATTTTTGTTTTTATTCTATCTCTTTCTGTCTCTGTCCTCTTTGCAACCCATATCCCCCCCCCCCTTGTGCAGGGTAGCAAACCGGTTACTTGTACCAGGTTTACCTACCTGCGTTTTCCTTTTCATCTATTTCTCTCTCTCTGTCGCTCTCTTTCTCAATTTGTCGCTACCGTGAACTCTTCCTTGAAGAGTGCCACATTTTCGTTTTAGAGTGGTGAACGGAATTCAAACAGAGCCCCGACCCTCTCTTTGCGGGCGATGCTTCTGAATGTAGCCAAGAATCTTGCGCATAAAAACTCCCGAAAAGTGTCTGTGTGTGCTTTTTTTTTTTGGTAGTGCGAAGCGTTGCGATAAGTCATTACTTGATATTTTCAATGAAAATGCATTTTACGTATTGTCGCAGATAATTTTGTTGCTCCATCCTTTTATTTTCTTGCTGCTTATTCGTCCCTGTTTCTTTATGAACCATCGACGTAACTATGAGGCACGCGTAACTACAGGTACGCGTTTTCGTATTCAATGCCTTCTTCCGTGCAACCAACTTTTTCTCCGCTTCAGAACAGTGGTGCTAACCGTTAACCATTATCGGGAAGTGACCTGCTGCACTCCGACGATCGCATTAAGGTGACCATTTTTTAAGGAGCTGTGCCGATGTATCCAGCAAAAGAATGCCTTTCACACTCGCACTGAGGGCTGACGCCGGTTCTAAAGCAAAAGACAAAGACTCGACATTTGGTGGGAAGCCCCCAGTTACATCAGCGCAGAACCCAAAGAAAAAAAAAGAAATTCAAACGTATACTTCGAAAACGTCGGGCGCGCACTTATCGCGGCTAGACGCGGAAACCGGCAGATTGCATGACGCGTGACGTCTGTACAAGATATTGTCGATTCATTGCCGGCAGAGCAGATAGCGCGCCGTAGCCAAGGCAACGCTGCTGCTCCACGTTTCAAGCAAGCCCGCCTGAGGAGTGCTGCCATCTTCGTGCACAGTAAAACAGTTCTTCCGAGTCCGTTATGGCATCGGAGACTGCAAGCACGCAGATTGTCAATCTCGAAGGACATGCTTTACTGCAATGAGTCGTAGGCTTGCATTGTCTGCGTTGCGATTCACGATTTTTTTCTTTTGGTGCGGACCTAAATAAGGTTAAGCAACGACCCGGCTTGCTTAATCTTAAAGCCCAGCTTTTACTGGCTTGCTTTGTACTCACGCGTTTTGATTTACTGTAGTTTAGTCTTCGCGCTGGCGTAAATAACACAGTTGGACGACAAGTGACGCCGGGTACTTGAAAAGGATACATTTGAGACCTGCCAGGCTATGAATCAAAACTATATTTCTCTAAAAAATTGCGCATAATCCTGATTCATTTGAGATTAATTTTAAAGCGAAAGTAAATTTTTTGAGTGTGTTGAAGATTTGCGAGTGTCAGAAATGCGGGGAGTTTTCCGCGATTTGAGGTAATTTTAGGATTGGAGCAACCTCAATTTCTATATCTCATTGGCCGTCACAATTTATGTTGAACAAAAAAAATTCTCGGTTGTGTTCATTGTATAGTATGTCCTCTCCTGACTTAATCGCTCTGTTGTGAAGTATTTTTAGCTCATTTATATCTGTCGACGTAATGTTTGCCCATACCAAAGCACAGTAGTTCAAGGGGACATCGAAAAGAGCCTGATATATAAGTCGCAAGACAGTAACGGGCGAAATGCGTCGACAACGATTTAAAGCGCCCACCACGCATCTCAGCTTTAAGCTCAAGTGACATGTATGCTCATTCCTCGATACATGCTAAGCAAAAATTTCTCGAAGCCTCTGAATTGATTTTGTTTCTGCAATTTTGTATGTGCCTAGCCCTAGGGTAACATAATGAAAAGATGTGCCGAAAGCTCGGAAAAGGACACATTCTTTTCTTGTTTCATGTAGCGATAAATTGTTCTTAGTGAACCGATAACTTAGTTTATAACATGTGTTCGCCGCTAGAGCCTCGAGAGTACTAAATTTTCTTCATGTGAAAAATAGTGTGCAGCCACCAGCATACATATGAAATTACAATTTTCATCAATGTTGATTATGTTATTTACCATGTATGAAAATAATACAGGCCCCAGTACACTACCCTGTGGCTCCGCGATTTTAATTGGTTGTTTACCTGATTTAAAACTAGTTATCTCAACATAATGAGACCACGCATTTAGGTATGACTACAAAAGTTTGAGTGGTGTTTCCCGAAATCCATAGTATTGTAATTTATTCAATAACAGTTTATGACTCAACTTGACGTTTATGTCATATTAACGTACGCTACGAGCATTTTCCTTAACTTCACACTTGTTTAGAGCGTCTGTGTATACAGCATATTTCTAAAACAGAGTAAATTTAGCTGCGAAGATTGGATTCAGTACTGCTTTAAAGAAGATGCGTGAAGCTCGAATACCTCAGAAGACGCGGATTCTGAAAGAGGGCAGCGATCTCATCGATCAGATATGCAGTATTGCTTTAGTCATGCGGATTTGGCATGGATTATTTGCGCAACAAAAATGACCTATACATTCATTAGTTGACGAATTGAAGATGGCTACATTGGCTACAGAATGTCCCGTTATTTTTCTTGCTTAGTCCATGTCAACGCTGCGCTTTCCTAATTATAGCCTCGCCGCATAGCGGGACATGGCAACATATGGGCACGCATTTCACATTGCGTCTTGAAGTGCGCGCACACTGAAACGAGGGGAGTATACACGCGGCATTTCATCAAATAAGACTTGAAATATGTTGACGAGGAGGCTACACTGAAACACAACACAAGACCCGCAATATCCCAAAGCAAAGCGGTAAAGGCGTGGCATTTGAGACCACCTATGTCGTGTTCTCTCATCATGGAGGCCATAACGCAACCAGGTCAGCAATCGTGAAGTAACAAGAGAAGGCAGCCCTCGTCAAAGAAGCTTGCTTCAATCTTAGCGGTTTCTTAACCCTTCTTAATCCTTAACCCTTCCTTAAATCTTAACCCTTAACCCTTAACCCTTCCTTAAATCTTAACCCTTCCTTAAACGAAAGCTCAGGGATTATTGGCAGCGCTTATGGGACAGGCAAACAAAAAATAAACTTCACCTCATAAAACCACATCTCGGGAATTGGCCGCCAGTATCAAGGTCACGCCACACAGAAGTAACACTTACAAGATTAAGAACAGGACACACATACAGTACACACTCACATCTTTTGTCCAGTGGTGATACACCTATGTGTGATAAGTGTGGTGAACCGCTCACTGTCCTGCACATCCTCATTCAGTGCAGTGGATTAGATGACATAAGAAAAAGGCACTTCCCATCACATTATCGAGAACATATACCACTTCACCCATCGATGTTCATAGGAAAGGAACCAGTTTTTAAATATCAATCACTGTTGGCATTTTTGAAAGAAGTCCCTAACTTTCATGTTATATACCCAGGCAAACCGTAGCACGACCTCTGGAACGAGGTTGTTGCTGCGGTAGCTACATTAGAGAACGCACCGGCCTCCCTGCCTTTGGCCTTGAAGGCCTTGAGGAGGCATTCGTGCTATTTTCCATCTCTCACCTGTAGATACCACACCCACATGTAATTCATTTCACATCCATAGACCACCCCACGTATCAATACCATAATTTTATATTCTTTACACAGCTTTTACGCTTCTATATAGCGAGTGATTTTAGGCCTCTATACAGCCATAATACATCGTCATTGCAACCATCGGTCATCGCCTACACCACATAAAATGACATGGCGCTCTTTGGCCACTCATGGCCCTTGCGCCACAAAACCCCACTAATCATCATCAATCTTAGCGGGGGCCTGCCACCAGCCTCGAACCTGTGCCGCATGCGACATTTTATTCTAGATAGCAGCGTTTTGTAACATCATATATTTTCGCTGGAGAATATAACCACCACGAAAGAAATAAGAAGCCTGCCAAGCAAAGCAGTGAGGCATGGCCTCTGAGATTAAACAAACCGGATGCCCCTCGTCTTCGAGGTCCGTGAGAAAGTCAGAATAACTTCTTTGGGTTAAAGAGGCCACTCAGAACGGCTTTGATTTGAACGACCTGCGCGTGTGTCCATGTGTGTGTGTCCTCTTTTTTTGTTTTTATTTTATATTCCTCTCTCTGTCCACCTTTAAACCCCTGTTACCGCACCCCTGTGCAGGGTAGCGAACCGGTTCCTTGAACCAGATTAACCTCCCTGCATTTTCCTTTTCATCTATTTCTTTCTCTCTCAATTCGTCGCTACAGTCAACTGATTCGTGAAGAGCGCCACATTTTCGTATGAGAGCTCCAAACGTGTTTCAAACAGAGCCCCGACCCTCTCCATGCGGGCGATGCTTCTGAATGTAGCCAAGAACCTTACGCGTAAAAACTGTCCACGAGTGTTTGTGTGGGCTTTTTTTTTTTTTGTAAAACAAAGTGT
Organism: Rhipicephalus appendiculatus; assembly: GCA_030522465.1. Taxonomy (NCBI): domain Eukaryota; kingdom Metazoa; phylum Arthropoda; class Arachnida; order Ixodida; family Ixodidae; genus Rhipicephalus; species Rhipicephalus appendiculatus. Next base: position 5,664 of record JALIZH010019687.1, on the reverse strand, counting down.
CACGATATGTTATTGCTTCATATTTTCAATGAAAATGCATTGTACATATTGTTGCACAAAATTTTGTTGCTCCATCCTTTTATTTTTTTTTGCTGCTTATGCATCATGTTTCTTTATGAACTATTGACGTAACTAGGAGGCACGCGTAAATACAGGCGCGCGTCTTCGTATTCAAGGTCTTCATCCGTGCAATCTACTTTTCCTTCGCTTTAGAACGGTGGTGCTAACCGTTAATGATTATCGGGAATGGACCTGCTACACTCCGACAGTCGCATTAAGGTGACCTTTTTTAAGGAGCTGTGGCGATGTATGCAGCAAAAGAATGCCTTTCCCACTCGCACTGAGGGCTTACGCCGGTTCTAAAGCAACAGAGAAAGACTCTACATTTGGTGGGCCCCTGATACAACGGCGCAGACGGCACACAAATATATATATGTTGAACCGTATACTTCGTAGCCATCGGGCGCGCTCTTATCGCTGCTACACGCGGAACGCACCGCAATACATGACGCGTTATCTGGATATAAAATATTGTCGATTCATTGCCGGTAGAGGCAACGCTGCTGCTCCACCTTTCAAGCATGCCCGCCTGAGGAGTGCTGCCATCTTCTCGCCCTAGTAAAACAGTTCTTCCGAGTCCGTTATGGCCTCGAAGACTACTAGCACCTAGAATGTCAATCTCAAAGGACATGCTTTACTGCTCTGACTTGTAGGCTTGCAATATCTGCGTTGCGATTCACGATTTTTTTTTCGTTTTGGCGCGGACGTAAGTAAAGTTAGGCAAGGACCCGGCTTGTTTAATCTCAAAGCCCAGCTTTTACTGGCTTGCTTCGTACTCCCGCGTTTTGATATACCGCAGTTTTAGTCTTCCCGCTGAAGTAAATAAAACACGTCGTTATAGTTGGACGACAAGTGACGCCGAGTACTTGAATAGGGTAAATTTGAGACCTGCGCGCCTATGAATGAAAACTTTATTTCTCCAAAAAATTGTGGATTGTTGTGGAGGCTAAAAGGTGCGCTGGGCAGCCTAATAGGCTTCCTGAAGACCCCTACATTTAAAGCATACGATAACCGCGCTTCTTTGATCTCAAGGGGCCAGGCTTGACAGCTCAAGGCTTCTTTTGTCATTGATGTCAGCTTGGTTTAAGAGCGAGAGTAAATCAGTCGGAAGAACCTTAATAAGCATGACAGAATGCCGTGAGTTGTGATTGTTATAATGGTCCCGTGCTTCAAGACGAAGACGCGCTTGCCGTAATTGAAGTCAGGTTGCCTGAAGGTTGCGGCTGTCTTTGTAGATTGCACAAAAATTGTCCTCAGTTGGTTACGACTTTCAAGGCAAATATACATGGCTTGTTAAATCTCAAAGGCAGCGTTTTTCGCCTTTGAATATCAGTTTCGCGCTGTGATCTACAGTAGCTTCGTTCTTCGCTGACGTAAATAACTTTAGGATGTTGAAAAAACAGCAGGACTGGGAATATCGAAACTCCGGATGAAAAAAAAATCCGTAAACAGAGGTTGTGTGCTCCAGCCGACATTTCGACAAGTGGACTTGTCTTCTTCAAGGCTAGAAGTGATTTCCTCAGGGCTAACATGTGTAAGCTACGTATCGTCTCCTCCATTCTGAACAAATAAGGCGGACAGGGCATCTGTGGATGCGGGGGGTGCGCGAGTGAGGGGGGGAGGGGGGGGCGTCGTGAGGAATGTTGCGTGTAAAAAGGCAGGGGTATTTCATGAATAAAAAGAGAAGAAAGAATTGGGGGGGAAGAGAGGGGGCTTAGACGTTTCGCTCAATCACGGTTGTCAAAATAACCTCTACATAAGCATGGTAGGCTTGAAATTCCTAGAAGGAGGGCTTAACTCTCATTGGTTTTCGTTTTGTTTGTACATTATTGAATCGTTTCAAGAGCCCCCCTTAGAAACGTTTATACCTGCTCGCAAGGGTGTATTGAATTCATGATTAATGTATGACTGTATATTTTCTGTATCTTGCAGACCGGAAGTTTCACTGAAGTATGTAAAGTTTGAGGTGGTCGAAGTTGTCACCTGCTACATTAAAATGCTGTGCCCCTGCTTCTCGTAATTTTTTTACTGTGTCCCCGCAATGACCGCTTAATCTGAAATTGGGAGGCTGTACCGGTAGTACCAGGCGCTGTTATGACATGGCGCGTCTGCATTCGCGGCGCTATGCGGGCTACCATCTGGCACGCGTCACCTCGACGCTGGTGCATGCGGTGACTTTATTATGTGCCACACGAGCGCTGTGAGGTGGCGGCAGCATTGCTTTGAGCAGCAAAGGAACGAGCACCAAGAAAGAACTCCGTAAGATGCATAAGAAAGTGGCAGCTTCACCGCAAGGGCGAAGCAATGAATGCGATTGCAAGAAATTGGATTGTCACATGAAGAACTACCAGCAGCTCCACACTTGCAGCTTCCCGCGCAAGCACAAAGGACGCTCGAAAACGATGCGCAGATATACACAGCACAAGCGTGAACTAACAACACTCACAGTTGTTACGCCTTTGTGTTTGAGCAACTCGCTGCAAGTGTCGACAACGTGGGAATCGTTACACAACTGTAAACAACTGGTTATATGAAACATATGCGACTGTTCAACATATGTCTGTGCGTGCAACCTTGGACATATCTTTAGCGTAGTTTCATATCGTTTCGCTCAATAAAGAAATTACAACCTAGTCCCCTTATGTCCGAATGCTTCGCATAAAATCGATTCCCAAGGTACGCGGGTCTGCCTTATTTTTTTTCTTTCCACATCACGAGTGGATACAGAAAAAGGCCCCTTTTTCGTGCGCGTTTCAAGAGCAGTTTTCAAACTGAATGAAAATGTAGGACCGTTGCGTGATTGAAAACAGGTCCAAGCTACAGCGAGATCTACATACCGCCAGCGATAAATGGTGCTTATAAAGAGCTCACAGTAATTATCCCTGCGCTTGTATTGCGTTTGGCTGAGTGGTCAAACGCAGCGCACTGCGGGGTCGCTGGTTCGGATCCCTGGTTCGGATCCCTGGTCAGGTGCCTTGGAATTTTTGCTTCCGATTTATTCTTCTTTGTGTCTTTTTATATATATATACATACATATACATATCCTGGGAATTACGGCCCGAAGACGGCAAAAATCAGCCGAGAGGGTCTATATAATTGCTATCGCGAAAATATTGGAGAGGGACAGCGCATCTATGGCATTTCCATGGCAGGGCTCTCACACGCACGTATGACGCAAGCAGTTGTACCTAGTGTGCTTCGATGCGTGGGCCGCGCTCATCAAGACGCCTTAGTCGTACTCTTTAGGTGTGTCGTATCGCGACAACTTCCTGAACTAACAAAGACTAACGGTTCACATAGAGGAGCGAGCGCTTGCACTGGCATTGAAAAAAAATCCAGGAGGCATTGGTCGAGCAGCTGTGGCGTACGTGATTTTTCAGCTAAAGGTATCTGAAAACGCTGGGCAATTGTTTATTGGCGTTTGTTCGGGCCGCTTAAATTCCCAGCTAAGCCCAAATAATTACAGCGATATCCTTGGTAAGGGCAGGATGCAAATGTCATGTCTAAAGGCTTTGTTCTGTTGCTCTTACTGCACACTTCGAATAACACTCGAAAAATATCAAGAAAAAATAAATGCGACACCCTTCATCATAGGTCGGCAAAACTTGTGGAGCTCACTCTAACTCACTCATGAAATATATTTTGTTGTTAGGGCTCACTCAGACTCACACTCACCAAAATTTTCTTCAACCGGACTCACTCGGACTCACACTCACCAAAACATTACTCACCCGGACTCACTCAGACTCAGACTCACAATTCGATCTGAGTCTGAGTGAATCCGATTGAGTCGACTCATGAGTCCATTAGCCTAGAATTATCTTTTTCGACCATGGTGCCAATGCTTAATAACACCAATATCTCAAGTAATCGGTGCTCTTCTTGGCGCCTTTTGATATAATACCTTCGAATGCGAGTTATCAGTGCTCGTAAACCAGTAAGGTCATTTTTCTTGAAAGAGATGACAACATAAGATATATTTATCAAAAGGTTCCTTGAAAGAGTTGGCGGGGGAGGGCGGAGGGGGGAGGTGAAGGCACTCCCCTACGTAATTCGTGCCTCTGATCAATAATTATTGAAATGGTGTATTAAAGACACTGCTTGGGAATACGTGTGAGTAGACGTGAGTATAAACGTGAATCCAGGTTAAGGCTGATAGTAATGCTGAAGATGAGTAGATATGACGATAGGTCGGCAAAACAAAGTGGCACTCACTCACACTCACTCAAGAAGGATATCTCGCGCTTTGGACTCCCTCGGACTCAGACTCACTGAAATTTTCCTGAGTCGAACTCACTCGGACTCACCCTCACGAAAATTTTAGATGCGAAGCAGCTATTTGACTAGGCTGTGTAACGCTGTCCCTCCGTGCGTACGGACGAACGCGCCGCAACGCGCTCCCCTCGCCGCAGGTGTTGGAGCGGTGCCAAGTAGGTCACGCCGCAGCTGCGCGTTGACGTCACGCTCCCCTCGCAGTGCGCGCTGACGTCACTCTCTCCCTCGCCTGCCGCGCGCTCGCCAGAGCGCCCGCAGCTGCCACCCGACGCGCAACGACAAGACCTACGCCAGGCATCGCTTCCAACGAATCTTTCAGCGCTTACCGAAGCACCCACGTTAGCGCCGTTCAACCCGTGACGCCACCCGTGCGCAACGCTGCTGCTTCGCATCCCATCAGGGTTCCCTTTGGGAAGATGGTGTAAATTTTTTTCAACCGGTCTCACTCAGACTCAAACTCACTAAAATATTACTCACCCGGACTCACTCAGACTCAGACTCACGGCCCGATCTGAGTCTGAGTGAGTCCGAGTGAGTCGACTCATGAGTGAGTTCGCCGACCTATGCCCTTCAGCTTCGATCATATGCCTTCTAATAAAGGAGCTAGTATGGGTACGACCACGTCAGCGCCCCTCGCAGTTCTTTCGCTCGCCAAACCAAATCATTTCCCAGTTGCCTCATGATATGTTGTCCTATCTTGAGAAGTTGTTACACCGACTGATGTGGTGCTTCATACCACCGCAATTGGCTGTGTTTAGCCTTTTGTATATGTTTTTTTTACAGCGAAAGCTGTAAAACAGAACATAAACACCTTGTAATAAATTATTATTACAAGCTTGTTAAAACAGGTACCTTTCAAAATAAAAAGTTTCTCGTCGTCTTCACGTCGGAATGGTATATCGGGATTTCTCCAGAGCAGCAATTACCATACTCACAGAACATGCAGTGCCAGTACAGGATGGTTGGTGTTTTTCTGGGGCGAAACCTTCAATAGCGATTCAGGATATACGACAGAAACCGTAAAGGACGGCTCACCGAAATAAACAGATCATAATTTCCTTGTTGAGGCCGTTACTGAGAATTCTGTCCCGATTGCCAAAAATAAATCGCTTAAACGAGGGCCAATATAGCATCCGATGCAGATGCCGTTATTTTGTGTTGCAATGGTAGCACCCGATGTCGCAATGGTTGAGTTAACATGAAATCATAGAAGTTCTGAAAATCGGCTGCAGGATAGACCTTTCGCTTTTAGGAGACTGACAGCACAAAGACTGCTTCGGTCCCTGGACCGGCCGTATTCTAGGGAACCAGCGTTTTCTTGAGCTACAC